>VZQC01003386.1:386714-440024 GCA_009823505.1 Rhizomys pruinosus
TCTGCTATATATTTATTATACTTGACACATGTCACTTTTAACATTTTTAAGAAAAATTAGGTTTCATTTCTAGGGACCACATGAGAACAGTCCAAGTGAAACCAATTCTGGTGAGCTCGATAGATTGTTGTTAATTATTGTTGGTAATTGTTATTGATGGTTACAGTTATTGTTATTGGATATAATTATTAATAACAATTGATAAAAATACAGTCAAATGGCAAATTGTTCATTGTTGGCTATTGTTGTTGACAATTGTTAATGATAATTATTAGTGATTACTGTGACTAATAATGGTTAATGGTAATTATTGATAATAATACTTAATAATGCTTATAGTTGTTGTAATTATAAATAATTATTATTCTTCCAAAGTCCTTAATAGTAAGACAACATGGATCATTCCAAGACTACAAACAACCTTGGCCTGTCTACTTTAATATGGAATTTTTTCTCTTACAGGTCAACCTAACAAATCTTTCTTATGTATGTATGTATGTGTATGTATGTGTGTGCACACGTGTATATGGATGAGTGTACTTTTTGTGTTCTAAGTATATTATGTTAACAGACATGATAATATAAAAACATTGCCTCTAAGTTGGAACTGGCCCTTCCATCTTAAGATGCAAATTTATATTAAACAGCCAAAACATAGTTCAATTTCAACAAAGGTTATTGGTTATCTATCAAATTTAAAATAATGAATCTACACTGGTTACACTCTTTCAACATCTAAAACAAAGATGTAACCAGGTTTTCAGTGTATTAAAGTGTTAATAAGTTTTTGGATGTTTGAAAATAAAAAATAAAAAGGTGTATAAAAAAATTGATCAAGATGGTAATGATGGTAACAACTTCTCATGGGACATATCTAGCCAATCTTTAATTGACTGATGGACATAAGAACTGAAAAAAATTTTTTATTAAGAGCTAGATATTAAAAAATCTTTAAAGTAGGTTTTCATGCCAGGCCTAGAAAAGGCCAAGAACTTGGAAGAAGACAGCTATTATAATCCACCTTGTAAGGTTTACAGTTTAAAATGGTAGTACATTTAAACTAATTGGAAATATAAGATGTTAATTGTTTTATTGGTAATCTGTATTAAATTTCCAACAATGGCTTTGGGGTTAAGGCACAGAAATGGTCTCTGTATTTTTCTGTGTTATACAGTATCACCTTGTAACATCTTTCCTTTACTTGTAAGATAATTTAAAGAAATTAAGTCTGAGTTCACTTCCCAAATAAGCATACAGTCAAGGATAAATAGTTTGGGTAAATTTGATGAAAACTTACACCTTGGTTCCTGTTTATGGGTATTTGTAATACAACTTAGGCATCTATTGATCAAAAAAAGAGGGAGGTGGTATAATATTCCCTCTATAGTCCAAACTTTTGATAAATTTTTAATCTTAAAACTAACAATGGGAGGAGATTTGTATGTTCCCACAGGTAATAACACCAACCCAAATGTCTGAAAATACACAATCTTTGACTGCAAAATGGACTGAGAAATGCCAGCAGAGAGGCTGACCCATCTGAACATTAAAGAAAAAGGAACCTCAGATTGCCTGAGTCACAGACACTGAACATTTCTCTAAATTCTTTTTGGGATAATTGTTTATGATGTGGTCTAATGAAGTTTACCTTCCAGATGCTGAGAAACCTTTCTACCTCTCACCTTTGTATAAAAAAGAAAAATATGATGGTAATGGAGTCATTCCCCGACTGTAAATTGGAACCAACTGCTATAATGGTAAATGCTTATAGAACAGGTGTGACTGCCTTCTTTGGTTGATTGATAGACATACAAACTGTACAAAGATGGTTCTCTATCTAGAGCCAAATATAAATGTAATTCATAAGTGGTACAATTGAGCACAATGTGTTAACACAAGAGAACCCTCATGTCAACAATGGATTGTTCTGCCAAGGAGATGTTGGCTGGGGGAATCCAAGCCCCCCAAATTATAAAGGCCTTTTGCCTGTAAAAGATGGGATGTCTGCAAAGAGTAAGGTGGTAAGTCCCTGTTGTCGAAGACCTGGTGTAAGCATGAAAAAAATATTTTGAGACATCACTTGCTAATGTACAGTTGGCCTCTAAAATGCCAGAGAGCGTTACCGAAGGCCACTAATGCGATAAAGCAAAATATTGGTCTCCTTGAGTCAAGCAAGACTCCTCTGTCAGTATCAGCTACACCTCAGCTGCCTGGAGATGCTGTGCAACAGTGGCAGCCATGTGTCTATACATATCCTAAATCTAATTGGCTATTAGCTTTCTCCTTGGAGGGATAATTTATGGCTGATGCCATGAGCTTATGTCCTCTAGTGGTTAGGAGATTATATGAGCCACAATAAAAACTTGTCATCTCTTATAGAAAAACCACAGCTTGTGGATTAACATACCATCCAAACATCTATGTCTATGCTCACAGCTTAGCTTGCCATAATAATATTGTTTAAATGCCTGTACATCTAATTGCTTGTGCTTTGTTAGTAGGATTAAAAAGGTACCCTGGATAAGCTGTCAGCCCATGAAAGGAAACAACCTGACTGGAGTAAAAAATATCTCCAGAGAAAACACTGCTTTGCTTCTCACCCACCTGTACCCCTCTCCCAAAGCCTAGGGAACAACTTGCAGAAGAGGAGGCATGGTAGAATGTAAGGGCTGCAGAGAGACTGGGGTGAATTGTGAGACTGCAGCGATGTGGACTGGACTCTTAATTGATCAACATGCTTGTGCATACAAGCTTCTCCAATTGGACTATGGGAACCTTGGGTTGTTTGGGATATGAACATAGATACTTGAAAACCCACCTTTACAAGTGGGGCTCCCCCTCTTTTTGTATAAAAGAAGGGAGGAGATGCTGGGAGCCAAAGCTGTCAGATATATATGCTCGCAGAAAATTACTAACTTGCTTATCTCCTGAGTTTACCAGAGCAACTTACTTATCTCAGGAGTTTAGGAGGCAACCTACTTATCTCAGGAGTTTAGGAGCCAGCTTACTAACCTCAGGAATTTATGAGTACAGCTTGCTTATCTCAGAAACTTACGAGTACCAGCCTAGATCCCAGTGCTGATGATCCAGCTCCCAGTGCTGGTTTAAATTTTTAAAAATATTAAAAATCACAATTGGAGACGTTAATGACAGGAGTATTGTGATTCCATGGATTGGGATAAGCACTTACCTGCTGTAGAGTGACCCAATGACGGGAATAGCTCGAGCCGCAAAATAGGAGATACATGTCTGGGACACTCCTTATCCTAAACATCCACACTTGGGATGCAGCCAGACTGCAAGAGTGGCCCCCCATGGCCTGCCCAGACACTCTGTGAGGCATTCCAGTTTCCTGGCCCCTACCTCCTCCCAAGAACCGGTTTTGCGGAAAGCAACTCAAGTAGCCTAAGACATGGGGCTCTACCGGTAAAGATCCGACCATGGAGGCAAGTCACATAGCCTAAGACAGACTCTCCTTTTGTAAAGTAAATAAAATAGGGGGACATGTTGGAGACCAAGACACAGTCCCACCTGGACAAGTCCGGACAAGCCCTGCTGGCTCAGCACGGATCCGATCTTAGGGCTATGCTAACGTTTGCTGAAGATAAGCCAGAGGATGTTTCAGCCCACAGGACATTCCAAGCTTATCTTAAACACGTTTTGCAAGTCTTGCCAGACCACCCTTGCCCTGACTATCCCCACAGCCTCCCTCTCCTTACTTCCTACCTTTCTGCAAAGTATAAATGTAACCGCTTTTATTTCATTAAAACAGACCTTGACAACTTTGCTTGGTCTCCCTCTTTTCTCCTGCCCATTATATTTCAGGTCTGGGGTCTCCCCTTGAAACCCACTGGTAACTGAGTCCCGCAGGATATGGGACACAACAGTTGCACTAGTTTCATTTCTATTGTGATAAAATACCTGACAAAGGCCATTGGGAGACTTGAGTGCACAGTGGTCAGGTCAGGGCCTTGCCAGGACCACCTGAAGCACAGGCAGGAGCCAGGCGCTTCAGCCAGACAGATTTTAGGATAGATCTACTCTTGGGTTGCTGGATAATTGATTCTTTGGTTTGTGGTGTGGTGCAGTGGCCCTGCTTGCTGGGATCAAACGAGGGCCTGTTAAACCCTTGTTGGGTGTGGCTGTCTGGGTGGGGTCGCCCTTGTAGCCAGTAGTAAAACTGGGCCTGTCGCCATTATGAGACTTGAGTTTGCAATGGTTACGTCAGGGCCTTGCCAAGACCACCTGAAGCACAGAGTGGGCTAATTCAAGCATATCCCCCTCCCAGCCGAATGGAATTGCTGAGTGTCCAAGTGGATTTTTCTGGAGAACCTTCAGAACAGAAAGGGAAGAGTGAATTAGACTTCCAATATATAAACAAAATTGAAAGCCTGAAACCTAGACAAGTCAACAGTCCATAAACAAGGAGGGGAAAAAAGTCATCTGAAGGAGGCAAGCAAAGCAAGCCTTCAACACAGTGAAAAGACATTTATGATTTGCAAAAAAAAGGGAAACCCACATGCCTGGGACATGACAAAGGGACAACATGGGAAAGGTGCAGGATAATTCCACACCAAGCTCTACCAACCCTGTAGGAGATTGCTACAGTGGGATCCCCCTGGAGGTGACCCAAGAAACAGACCTTAGAGGGACAATTGCAGACCTAGTCAGAGAAATTAAAGAATATAAAGAAGAAGTCAGAGAACTAAGGAGAGAGAATGAAAAACTCAAGAAGGACCTAGAGGGAGACAATGACAAACTTCAGAAAGAACTAAAGGGAGAGAATGACAAACTCCTGAAGGAAGTGGAAACACTGAAAAAGGAAGCCAACCATCCAAGGAGCACAAAGAAGAGATTGAGAAGCTCCTAAAGGAAGTGGAAATACTAAATAAATCACAGGATGAAATGAAAAAGGAAATAGAACACTCATCCATTCAAGAGGAAAGGAATTTAAAAAAGTCTCAGAAATAGAATGGAGGAAGCAGAACAAAGAATATCAGACCTGGAAGATAACACAGAACAACTAAAAAGCGCAAGTAAAGACTATGAAAAATTTAAAAATAAACAAAAGTGGAACAACCAGGAAATATGAGACACTATGAAAAGATTAAACCTCCTCATCATAGGAATAGAGGAAGGAGAAGAATCTCAAGAGAATATGATCAATCAGATCTTCAACAGAATAATAGATGAAAATTTCTCCAAACTAAAAAAAGATAAACCAATACAAATACAAGAAGCACATAGAACTCCAAACAGACAAGATAAGAAAAGAAACTCCCCATGCCACATCATAGTTAAAATGCTACACACCCAAAAGAAAGACAAAATTCTGAAAGCCACAAAAGAAAAACAAGTGACATATAAGGGGAAAACTATCAGAATTACAACTGACTTCTCGGCGCAAACCATGGAAGCAAGAACATGGAGCAAAGCATTCCCAGTGTTAAAGGACTATGAATGGCAACCAAGATTACTATACCCAGCAAAAATGTCAATTATAGTTGAAGGAGAGAGAAAAATCTTCCATGACATAA
Organism: Rhizomys pruinosus; assembly: GCA_009823505.1. Lineage (NCBI taxonomy): Eukaryota > Metazoa > Chordata > Mammalia > Rodentia > Spalacidae > Rhizomys > Rhizomys pruinosus. The sequence continues at coordinate 392,252 of VZQC01003386.1, forward strand.
ACAAAATGATAGAATACATGTCCAGAAAAACCAACTCTTCAGAAAATACTTGAAACAATTCAAAGGGCAGAAGAGAGGATCAAGCACCTAGAAAGAGAAACTAATAAAAACATACCTGGATAAGTAGAAACCAAGACTAAAAATGCAAATGGATAATAAGGTGAAAGGAAGCAACACTCATCTTTCAATTATAAGCTTAAATATTAATAGACTAAACTCCCCAATCAAAAGACAAAGACTGGGAGATTGGATTAGGAAAAAAAAAAAAACTCCATCTATATCTGTCTACAAGAAACCCATCTCAATCTCAAGGATAGGCACCAATTTAAGGTGAAGGGATGGAAAAAATATTCCAAGCAAATGGTACAAAAAAGACAGCAGATGTTGCTATTTTAGTATCAGACAAAATAGACTTCAAAGTAAAAGAAATCAAAAGAGACAAAGAGGGCCATTACATCTATATCAAAGAAACAATTGACCATGAAGATTTCACAATCATGAATATATATGCACCAAACTCTGGTGCACCAAACTTTATAAAGATAATTCTTCAGGACCTCAAGGCACAGATTAACTCCAGCACACTAATAGTAGGGGACTTCAATACCCCACTAAGTCCTTTGAACAGATCAACAGGACAAAGAATAAACAGAGAGACATCTGAATTGAATGATACGATACACCAAATGGACCTCACAGACATCTACCACATATTCCACCCAAACACCAAAGAATACACTTTCTACTCAGCACCCCACAGAACATTCTCCAAAATAGACCATATACTGGGACACAGGGAAAAAACTCAACAAATACAAAAATATTGAAATAATCTCAAACATTCTATCACCACAGTGCAATAAAGCTCAATATCAACAAAGGATAAGCCCTACAACCTACAACAACACATGGAGACTAAACAATACTCTCCTGAATAATGAATGGGTCCAGGAAGAAATAAAGGAAGAAATAAAATCATTCCTGGAACTGAATGACAATGATAATAGAACACAACAAACCCTATGGGACACTAAAAGCAGTCCTAAGAGGGAAGTTTATAGCCCTGAGTGCTTACATCAAAAAAACAGAAAGAGCACAAGTGAACGATCTAACCCTGCAGCTAAAAATACTTAAGAGACAACAAATGAACCCTAAACACAGCAGACAAGAAGAAATAACAAAAATCGGAGCAGAAATCAATGAAATACGAAGAAAAAAATACAAAAAAAGATCAATGAATCCAAAAGTTCGTTCTTTGAGAGAATAAACAAGATAGACAGACTTCTAGCCCAGCTAACCAAAAGAAAGAAGGAACAACTCCAAATCAATAAAATCTGTGATGAAAGGGGAAATACAACAGACAATGAAAAGATCCAGACAATCATATGGGAATACTTCAAAAACCTATACTCTACTGAGCTTGGAAACCTAGAAGAAATGGATGAATATCTGAAATCCTGGGAATCACCAAAGCTCAACCACGAAGAGATTGATTGCTTAAACAGACCCCTAATACATGAAGAAATTGAAGATGTAATAAGAAACCTCCCAACTTAAAAAAGCCCAGGCCCAGATGGTTTCATGGCAGAATTCTATAAAACATTTCAAAAAGACTTACAACCATTATTACTCAAGTTGTTTAGAAGGATACAAACAGGGAATTCTCCCATATTCCTTCTATGAAGCCAGCATCACTCTATTACCAAAACCAGGCAAAGATACAACCAAAAAGGAGAACTATAGACCCATCTCATTAATGAACACAGATGCAAAAATTCTAAATAAAATACTTGCAAATAGCATACAGGCCCACATCAAGAAAATCATCCATCAAGATCAAGTTGGATTCATACCAGAAATGCAGGGATGGTTCAACATATGAAAATCAATAAATATCACCAAACATATAAATGAACTGAAAGACAAAAACCACACCATCATCTCAATTGACGCAGAAAAAGACTTTGACAAAATCCAGCATCCATTCATGCTTAAAGTCCTAGAGGGAATTGGATTGGAGGGATCATTCTTAAGTGTAATCAAAGCCATATACAGAAAACCCACAGCCAATATCATCCTAAATGGAGAAATGATGGAAGCATTCCCTTTAAAGGTAGGAACTCGGCAAGGCTGCCCCCTGTCACCACTCCTTTTCAATATAGTGCTTGGAACACTTGCTAGGGCAATAAGGCAAGAAAAGGAAATTAAAGGAGTTCTAACTGGAAAAGAGGAAGTCAAACTATCCCTTTTTGCTGATGATATGATCGCTTACTTAAGGAATGCTAAAAACTCCACCAGAAAACTCCTAGAAACGATTAAGAGTTTCAGTAAAGTGGCAGGATAAAAAAATTAATCTAGAAAAATCAGCAGCCTTTCTTTACAGCAACAAGCAACTGAAGAAGGAATAAAAGGAGACCTTCCCACTCACAATAGCCTCAAAAACAATAAAATACCTAGGAACAAACCTAACCAAAGACACCAAAGATCTCTACAACAAAAATTTTAAACCTCTGAAGAAGGAAATTGAAGAAGACATCAGAAGATGGAAAAACCTCCCATGCTCATGTATTGGAATAATTAACATTGTAAATGTCCATTCTACCCAAACTCTTGTACAGATTTAATGCAATCCCAATGAAAATCCCCAAGAGTTTCTTCACAGGCTTGGAAAAAACATCCTTAATTTCATTTGGAAAAACAAAAGACCTGGAATAGCCAAAGCAACCCTGAGCGAAAAGAACAATACAGGGGGATCTCTTTTTTTTTAATTTTTTAATTTATTTTTGTATGTGTATGAATGTACTGTCTGCATGTAGGTTTGTGCACCCGTGTCGTGCAATGCTGTGGAGGTCAGAAGAGGGTCTCGGATTCCCCTGGAACTGGAGTTCTCCTGGAATTGGAGTTACAGACGGTTCTTAGCCACCATGTGGATGCTGGGGATCGAACCCGGGTCCTCTGCAAGAGCAGTCGGTGCTCCTAACTGCTAGGCTATCTCTCCAGCCCCCAGGGGGATCTCTATACCACACTTCGAACTATACTACCCGGATATAGTCATAAAAACAGCTTGGTACTGGCAGAAAAACAGACCTGTTGACCAATGGAACAAAACTGAAGATCCATACTTGAGCACATACAATTTCAGCCACCTCATATTTGACAAGGGGCCAAGAAAACACAATGGAGGAAAGACAGCATCTTCAGCAAATGGTGTTGGCAAAACTGGATCATCACTTGTAGAAGAATGAAATTAAACCCCTACCCCTCACCCTGTGCAAAAGTCAACTCCAGGTGGATCAAAGACCCCAACATGAAACCCAAAACTCTGAAGGCAACAGAAGAAAAACTTGGCAGCAGACTACAAGACATAGGCCTAGGAAATTACTTCCTAAATCAGACAGCAGCTGTGCAAGAATTAAGGTCAACAATTGACAAATGGGACCTCATTAAACTCAAAAGCTTCTGTACATCCAAAGAAACAATCAAGGAAGTGAAGAGAAAACCCACAGAGTGGGAGGAAACTTTCACCACAGATACATCTGACAAAACATTGATTTCTAGAGTACATAAACTACTCAAAAAACAAAGAAGAAAGAGAACAAATGAATCACTCAAAAGATGGAGCAAAGAACTGAACAGAGATTTCACAAGTGAGGAATTAGAGATGGCTGAGAAACATCTTAAGATGTGTTCAACTTCGCTAATAATTAAGGAAATGCAAAATCATCTCACTCTGATAAGACTGGCTAGGATCAAGAAAACAAATGATTCCAAGTGCTGGAGAGGTTGTGGAGAAAGGGGAACACTCATCCATTGCTGGTGGGAATGTTAACTTGTACAGCCACTATGGAAAGCAGTGTGGAGAACCCTTGGAAGATTCAAAATGAGCTTGCCATCTGACCCAGTTATACCACTACTGGGTATGTACCCACAAGACTCATCTTACCACAGAGATACAAGCACAGCTATGTTTATTGCAGCTCTGTTCACAATAGCAAAAAGCTGGAACCAACCCAAATGCTCCTCAACTGACGAGTAGATAGAGAAAATGTGGTACATCTACACAATGGAATTCTATGCAGCAGTAAAAAAAAAAAGACAACATCATGAACTTTGCAGGTAAATGGATGGAAGATATTATGTTAAGTGAAGTAACACAGTTCCAGAAAAACAAACGATGAATGGTATCCCTCATCTGTGGATGCTAACACCACGAACTCCTTTGTAAATATTTCTTGTGGGGAGTGATGCATATTGGAAAGAACAACACCACCACCAACAACAGAAAAGACTGCATGAAAGAACTGACTGAATCAGTGAATCTGGTGGGATGGGAGGGTTGGGAGTGGGACACGGGTCTATATTTGATTAATGTATATTTAATTGATGTGAGTTTAACAGGTATCCAAATTTGCCCAAACTTATTCTATATATTATATGGTATTTTAGGAGTTAGTAAAAGTAAATATTTCTATATTAAACAACATTGGTTAAAAGTTTTTAAAATTTGTATAACAACAACTTTGGGATTAATGTATACAAATGTTTTCTATAATTTTTGTGTATCTTGTAACATTTTCTTTTACCTGTAGGATAATTTAACTTAAGAAATTAAGTTTGCTTCCCAAATTAACAACATAGAATGATAAATGATAAATAAATTGGGTAAATTTAATGAAAATTTACACCTTGATTCCTGCCTATAGGTATGTGTACTATGACGGCCTTTTTGAGATTCATGGGTCAAAAAAAAAAACCTAAAATCAAAAGGGGGGGGATACAGTTATATATTAAATCTTTTGTCAAATTTTTCAATTTAAATCTTAAAACTAACTATGGGAAAATATTCCCATGTTCCCACAGGTCAAAATGTCACCAACTTAATGGTTGAGAAAGAAAAGATACAGCTTTGTATTGTGCAGGATGTACCAAGAAATACCAGCAGAGAAGTCGGCCCATCTAAACATTAAAAAGGAAGAAAAGGGCTGGAGAGATGGCCTAGCAGTTAAGAGTGCTGACTGCTCTTGAACAGGACCCAGGTTTGATCCCCAGAACCCACTTGGTGGCTAAGAACTGTCTTTAACTCCAAGGGAACCCACCCAACACCCTCTTCTGAACTCTGAAGCATTGCACGACACGGGTGCACAAACCTACATGCAGACAGTACATTCATACACATAAAAAAATAAATTTTTTTAAAAAAGGAAGAAAAGCCTCAGACTGCTACAGGCATCAATCTCTGTGGATCCTATTTATAACAATTGTTTATAATGAGTCCTAATGAACTTTACCTTCCAGGTGCAGCAAAGTTTTAATATGAGAGACTTTCTTAACTCCTTTTCATAGAACAAAGAAAATCATGATGGTAAAGAAGTCATTCCCTAACTGTAAATTAGAGCTGACTGTTATAGAGGTAATATCTTATATCTTATTTTTTTCTTTTTTTTCCTTTTTTTTTGGTATTTTTGAGGTGGGTTCTCCCTTTTAGTACCAGCTGTCCTGGAGCTTGCTCTGTAGACCAGGCTGGTCTTGAACTCACAGAGATCCACCCACCTCTACCTCCTGAGTGCTGGGATTAAAGGCAAGCACCACCATGCCCAGCTAGAGGTAATCTCTTATAAAACTGGTATAACTGCTTTCTTTAATTGACTAATAGACATAGGAACTGTGAAAGGATTATTCTCTATTCAGAGCAAAATATAATACTAAAGTCTTTATAAGCTGTGCAATTAAGCAAAATATATTACTACAGGAGAGCTCTGATATCAGCAACGGATTATTCTGTCAAGGAGATGTTGACCAGGGGATCCAAGCCGCCCCCCCCCAAAAAGTAAAGGCTTCTTGCCTGTAAACTAGGAAGAGAGGTGGTAAGGCCCTGCTGTCGAAGACCTGGTATAAGCATGGGAAAGATGTATTGAGACCGCACTTGCAAGTGTACAGTTGGTCTCTGGAATACCAGAGAGTGTTACCAAAGGCCAATAAATCAATAAAGCAAATATTGGTCTCCTTGTGTCAAACAAGACTCCTCTGTCAGTATCAGCTACACCTCACCTGCCTGGAAATACTGTGCAGCAGTGGCAGCCATATGTCTGTATATCCCAAATCTAATTGGCTGTTAGCTCTCTCCTTGGAGGAATAAGTCACAGCTGATGCCACAAGCTTACATCCTCTAGTGGTTAGGAGATGTTATAATCTGCAGTAAGACCTTGTCATATTTTACAGAAAAACTATAGTTCATGGATTAGCATACCATCCAAACATCTGTGTCTATACCAAAGTAACCTACCATAATAATTAGTACTGTTTAAGTGCCTGTATATTTAATTGCTTGTGCTTCATTAGTAGGATTGAAAGGTTATTCCTGGATAAACTGCCAACCCATGAAAGGAAACAGCCAGAACTGATCAGAGTCCAAAACGACATCTCCAGAGAAAGTAGACTGTTTTGCTTCTCGCCTACTTTTGCCCCTTTTCTAAGCCTAGGGAACAATCTGCGGAAGAGGGGGTGTGGTAGAATGTAAGGGCTGCAGTTGGGGTGAATTGTGAAACTACAGCAATATAGACTGGACACTTATTTGATCAACATTACATATAAGCCCCTCCAGCTGGATGGTGGGGACCTTGGGCTGTGTGGGTTTGGGCATAGCTGCTTGCAAATTGGTTTTACATGAAGGGTGCTTGTATTCATTGCTTATTACTTATTTTTTAAAAAATCAAATGAAAAAATAACCTGATGAAAAGGAGTTTAGGGGAGAAAGGACAGTTGGGAATCCCACTGGCCCACACTTTTGGTCTACCTTTACTGAGTAGTTGTGCTTGTTCCTATCTTAGTCCCAGACATGGAGTGTGGCTTGTGTCCTTTCTGACTGGTCTTTAGCTTACATATGTTTAACTACACCATAATATTTAAATTTTACTTAGGGAGGACTCCAGAGTCTTGAAAAGTCTTTCTGATCTCAAACACTAAATTTCAAGTAGTAAATTGAGACAGTCAGGAAGATGAGCATTTTAGATGAGCAAATTTGCCTGGTATTTTCCAGACTACCATGGCTCAGGCTTTATTCTGCTCTTCCCATTTAGACAGTCACACAATTCTGAACAAAGGGAAGACAAACTGTTACTACTGGAAACATCAGGCTGGGTGCTAAGCGTGCAGGAATACTGTGTGTATGACATCGCCCAGGTCAGTGTGGCTACGAGGAATAATGGCAGTTTCCAGTCCAAACAGCTGGCACCTGCTGCTGATGTCACCATGCTTCTGTGCAGGTAGGAGAGCCCCTGACTCAAATCCCCCCTCCCCTTTAGGCTGGGGAGAAGCCCTGAACCTTGTGCCAGCTACCACTAAGTTACACCTCAGCCCTTGCATCAGAGTAAGGATTTCATCTGGACAGAGTTCAATTTAGGCATGAGGGCTGAATAGATCTAGTAATATTACATGTATATCTTTTTTGTTTTAAAGATTTTGTTTTATTTATGTATGTGCATGCGACTATATATGTGTGTGTATATGTATGTGTGTGTATGTGCAGATTTTGTGTGTGTGTGTGTGTGTGTGTGTGTTCCGCTGGAGGGAGAAGAGGGTGTTATATTCCTTGGAGTCAGAGTCATAGCCATTTGTGAGCTGCCCCACATGGGTGCTGGGCTTTGAACCCCAGTCCTCTTGATTGAGTAGCAAGTGCTCCTAACGGCTGAACCATCTCTCCAATCCCTGTATGGCCATCGCAGAGAACAGTGTGGTCATTCATACTCAGCAATCAATGCTTCTCCTATTTTATAAAAGTGGAGGAGTTGCACACTGATAAGAACTTCCCTTGAGGGGGCTGGAGAGATGGCCTAGCAGTTAAGAGCACTGACCGCTCTTACAGAGGACCCGGGTTCGATCCCTGTTGGCAGCCTACCACACAAACAGTGTGTGCCGCACCATGCCCTAAAGATGGCGCTGACTTCCTGAGTCACTACAAGCCATTTCCCGCCGTTGCCTATGCATTGGGCAATCTGCGCATGACTTTGAGCCCGCACACCTAATATTCTAATGAGGCATTGGCCCCTGTTGCGCTACGAGCCCATGCATTGGGCATGCAAATGAGGCATCGGACGGTGCACCAATCCAGAGCATACCCGAACCCTCTAGACTGCTATATAAGCAGTGCCTCTTCCCCATTTCGGGGTCCTTCTCCTAAAAGAGCTGTGCACAATAAATACTGCTGCAGAAGAATCCTGTTGTCCGCGTGAAGTTCTTGCCGGCGAGACTGCTGCGCGGGACAAGTGGTGCCGAAAGCCCGGGCCCGGGAACCTGACATCGCTGGCGCCGAGAGGACCCTTCGACTTCCGAAGTGGATTCAGAACTGCGCTCAGGTATTAATTTTAAGGTTAGTTCTGAGAGATATGCTTTTCTCTGACGATCTAGAGGGATTGGAAGCTTGCCTAATCATTTTATTGGCTGTTGTAATTGTCCTTGTAACATTGTTTTTTGAACACAAAGGCTGCATCGCCTCCAGGATGGGTAATACACATTCTTTGGTTACCGCTCTTCAGGCAGTTCTGAAAGGAAGGCAATTAAAAGTTTCTACTAAAACTCTTAATACTTTTGTTCAGGAAGTAGATCGTTGCGCTCCTTGGTTTATATCCACTGGATCGCTTACTCTCTCTAGCTGGGACAAACTCAAAGGCGACTTGGACAGGGAACAGCGTACCGGGAAGCTTAAAGCAGGGACTATTCCTATTTGGAAATTAGTTAAATCCTGTCTTCAGGATCAAAACTGTAAAGAAAAAATTAGGGAAGGACAACAAGCCCTTGCAGACCTTCAGGAAAGCATGTCAGAAACAGAACGGAGTGAAAGGTTAGATGCGCATTCAAAGAAAATAGCCTCTAAAAAAGAAGATGCTAGCGAGGTCATTGATAAAGGTACCTTATACCCATTTAGAGACCTACAAGCCCTGACATTAAGTGATTCAGATTCTAATGAGAAACTATCACCATCTGAGGAGGAGGAACTAGAGGAGGAAGCAGCCCGGTACAAAAGTGAACACTTTCACCCCGCCCGGCGAAGGGACAGGTTAAAACTGAAAGTAGACGAGTCCCATAGCTCTCCCGCTCCCCTGCCTTCAGCTCCTCTGCCTTATGCGCCTGGGAAATGCTCTACCTCCTTCTGTTCACCAGAGGTGCGACATGCCATGAAGCAAATGTTCCCAGTTATAGAAAATGCTGACGGTGAGCGCGGCCATCAGCCTGTAGAGCACAAGCAAGTTAAAGAATTAGCGGAGTCAGTCCGCACTTATGGAGTTAATGCTAATTTCACTATGTCCCAAGTAGAGCGACTAGCCAACACTGCTATGACACCTACAGACTGGCAGTATGTAGCAAAGGCTTCCCTCCTCACCATGGGGCAATATCTAGAATGGAAGGCGCTCTGGCACGATGCCTGTCAGGCACAAGCCCGCTCTAACACTACAGCTGGAGGCGAGGCGGCCCGATGGACATTCGACATGCTTACTGGTCAGGGGGAACATGCTGCTGATCAGACCGGCTTCCCGCTTGCGGTCTATAGCCAAATATCAACTGCAGCTTTGCGAGCCTGGAAAACATTAACAAATAAGGGAGAAGTCTCGGGCAATTTAACAAAAATAATTCAAGGCCCGAGTGAACCCTTTTCTGACTTCGTTGCTAGACTATTGGAAGCTGCGGGGAGGATTTTTGGGGACCAGGAACAGGCAATGCCCCTTATAGAGCAACTCATTTTTGAACAATGCACTAAGGAATGCAGGGCGGCCATCATCCCCCGTAAGACAAAAGGCCTACAATCATGGTTGAGGGCATGCAGAGAGATAGGAGGACCCCTCACCAATGCTGGGCTGGCAGCAGCCATATTACAAGGGCAGAGACAAGCTAGACCTATCAAGTCGCCTGTTTGTTTCCAATGTGGAAAGCCAGGTCATATAAAAAAGGAGTGTACTACCCAGGGTAACATAAGAGTACCTGGGCTTTGTCCTAGATGCAAAAAGGGAAAACACTGGGCAAATGAATGCCGCTCGGTAAAAGATATCAAAGGGCGCCCTCTAGAGGATTCAAAAAACGAGATGCGGGGCCCTCGTCTTCAGGGCCCTCGAACATATGGAGACCCCCACACTCGCATACATTGGACGCACTCTCGTGTGAACACCCACGAAGAGCCACCTCAGGCTCGGCAGGACTGGACCTCCGTTCCACCGCCAGAATAGTGCTAACCCCACAAATGGGAGTACACCCTGTCCCCTCTGACTTTCATGGCCCGCTACCAGACAACACTGTGGGCTTACTACTGGGTCGCTCTTCTGTGACCCTCAAAGGCCTCATAGTTCACCCCGGGGTTATTGACCAAGACTATACAGGCGAGCTTAAAATAATGTGTTCATCCCCCAGGGGGCTCTTTTCAATTTCTCCTGGAGACCGTATTGCTCAGCTCCTCATTCTCCCCAGTTGCCACAAATTATTTCCATCTCATTCAGCGGATAGGGGGAATAGTGGATTTGGTTCGACCGGTACTGATTCGGCTTATTTAATAGCTAGCCTTGACACCCGACCTACACTACAATTACTAATTGAAGGAAAAAGGTTTGAGGGTCTCCTAGATACTGGAGCCGATAAAAGTATAATAGCTGCACAATGGTGGCCAACTGCCTGGCCCGTGACTCATTCTGCACACTCATTACAAGGTTTAGGGTATGAATCCTCGCCCTCCATAAGCTCTAGGGAATTAGAATGGAAAGCACCAGAAGGGCAACGGGGAAAGTTTACCCCCTACGTCCTTCCCCTACCCATTAATCTCTGGGGAAGGGATATCATGAAACAATTAGGGCTAAAACTTATAAATGAATACTCTACTCCAGCTCAAAACATGATGACAAAAATGGGATATGTCCCTGGGAAAGGCCTGGGAAAATTCCAACAAGGCATAACTGAGCCTGTGCCCACCAAACCAAAATTAGATAAACATGGTCTGGGTTTTTCCTAGAGGCTGTTGAGGGCTTAATACCCATACCTTGGCTCACAGAGGAGGCGATATGGGTTCCTCAATGGCCTTTATCCTCTGAAAAACTTGCAGCAGCTCATCAGTTGGTAAAAGAACAACTGGAACTTAAGCACTTGGAGCCCTCCAATTCTCCCTGGAATACCCCTGTTTTCGTTATAAAAAAGAGATCAGGTAAATGGAGGCTTCTACATGACCTCCGTGCAATTAATGCCCAGTTAAAAGGTGGACTTATGGTAATAAATCAAAGGATAGACTTAGTCCAAGAACAAGTGGATGTACTGTGGCAGCTGGCCCAACTTGGCTGCGAATGGAAATACTCCGGTCTATGTGTGACCAGCATCCAATATCAAAACTTCACAAGGGCAGCAAATTTGTCTAAACAATTGTCCAGTTATCTTTTAGGTAATTGGACTGGAGAATTTGACAGCTTGATGAACCAACTTCGCATGGCTATTGTCACCGTGAACTCGACTAGAGTGGACGCCTCCCTTGCTGAAGGACTGGCTTCCTGGATTGCTACTGCCATCTCACGCTTCAAAGAATGGGCAGGGGTGGCGGGGTTTGGCCTATTTCTATGTGGAGGGATTATAATTATGCTCTGGATTATGTGTAGGCTCCGTGCCCAACATCAGCGCGATAAAGTAGTCATTGCACAAGCCCTTGCAGCTTTGGAAGCAGGCTCCTCCCCAAACATTTGGCTTAGTATGCTGGAGAAGTAGTCAATGACGGGTAAGACCTTCTGCAAGTCTTATCAACCTAAGACAGGGAGCAAACCAAAAGCTGTTTGTTTTCCCCATGACGGGTAAGAAAGACCTCTGCAGTGGCAACCTAAGACAGGCATTCTCCCAGCCAATTTATAGAAAAGGGGGAACTGTTGGCAGCCTACCACACAAACAGTGTGTGCCGCACCGTGCCCTAAAGATGGCGCCGACTTCCTGAGTCACTACAAGCCGTTTCCCGCCGTTGCCTATGCATTGGGCAATCTGCGCATGACTTTGAGCCCGCACACCTAATATTCTAATGAGGCATTGGCCCCTGTTGCGCTACGAGCCCATGCATTGGGCATGCAAATGAGGCATCGGACGGTGCACCAATCCAGAGCATACCCAAACCCTCTAGACTGCTATATAAGCAGTGCCTCTTCCCCATTTCGGGGTCCTTCTCCTAAAAGAGCTGTGCACAATAAATACTGCTGCAGAAGAATCCTGTTGTCCGCGTGAAGTTCTTGCCGGCGAGACTGCTGCGCGGGACAGATCCCCAGCACCCACATGGTGGCCGAGAACCGTCTGAAACTCCAATTCCAGGAGAAATCCAGTTCCAGGGGAATCCGAAACCCTCTTCTGACCTCTGCGGCATTGCACGACCTGGGTGCACAAACTTGCATGCAGACAGTATATTCATACACATACAGAAATAAAATAAAAAAAAGAACTTCCCTTGAAACAGGTTCATTTGTAAAAGATTTATTTGTAAAAGGGTATTTAAAGCATTGCATACATTTTAGTATTTTAGAAAAAGGCTTGGCTTACAATTAATTTGTGTTCAAACTAGAGGTAGCTTTTAACTCCTGTACTAAACAACATCTAAATGCTTATTTATTTATTTATTTATTTATTTATTTATTTAATTCAGAAATGTGTTCTAAAGCAGTTTCTGTCAGTTACTAACCAGGCTTTTTAATTTTTTTTTATTTGAGACTGTCTTACTCTATAGCCCAGACTGGCCTGACCTCACACTGTATCCAGCTGTCCTTGAGCTTATGTTGATCCTTCTGTTGCAGCCTCCCAAGCGGTGGGACCCATGTTCCATGTTCCAACTTGTACAGAATTTTGTAGCACAATAATGTGAACTTAAGTTGCCCCCAAGTGGCTAACATTAAGCTTGCATGTTCTTTCTCTCTTTCCTGCTGTAATGAAAACCTAGCAATGACATTTTTAAAAAGAAAGATCCTGTAGTTTATTTTCAGACATCGTAATTTTGGTATATGTGTGGAGTGTATACATGCATATTTTGGAGTAATATAAAATTAAAGGGAACAACAACAATAAAAAAGATTCGTTCAAAGAACTGACTGAAACAGTAAACTCCCATTCCAAACAGTAAACTTCTGCATCAAAAAAGTTTAAAAAAGACTGAGGAAAAGATGCAAGACATGTATGGTAGAATGCACAAGCTCTGGTGGGATGGGGGGCATGGAAGGGGGAATGGGCCTAAATTTGACTGAGAAATGTTGTATGAAATGCACAAAACTTCAATAAAAATTAAGAAAAAAAAAAGAGATTATGATCTTTCAACATAAAAAAAAAAAATCCAAGGACTGGCACGCTAATCTCGGGGAATAGCATGGTGGCTCTTTGTACAGCCTGACTTCTCTGTTTTAGAGTCTCGAGTGTGTGTAAAAAGAAACTGGGATGGTGAGTGTTAATTGCCAACTCCCCAGTCTGGAATCACCTGGAAAGGGAGTCTCAGTGCTCACTCGTAGCGCTCAGCTCTCTCTCTGCTCTTCATTCAGTCTGGGGTCCAGCTCGTGAAAGGAACTGCTCCCATTCAGCAGATCCTCCCAGCTCAAAAATCCCTGACAGGCCAACCTAATCCAAACACTTCCTCATCGAGACTCCCCACTGATTCTACACTGTGACCATCCTTGGAGATGGTTAAGAGCATGTACTGTTCTTGCACAGGCTTCAAGTTCAGTTTCCAGTACTCAGGCCTGGCAGCTCACAACCTCCTGTGATGCCAGCTCTAGGTATTTGTGGCCCTCTGCTGGTCAATGAGGGCAAATGCATGTGCATGTACCTCCACCAAGACACATGCATACACATACTTAAAATTAAATCTTTTAAAAAATCATCACAGCTGGGCGTGGTGGCACACACCTTTAACCTAGCACTTAGGAGGCAGAGGCAAGTGGATCTTCATGAGTTCAAGGCCTGCCTGGTCTACCTTCATGAGCTCCAGGCCAGCTGGGACTAAACAGAGACCCTGTCTCAAAAAGACAAAAAAAAGCATCACACCATACATGATGCATTTTAGTAGTTAGACATTTTCTTCTTGCTGGTATTTACATGGTTCAGCATTTATTTATTCTTATTCTTTGACAATTTCATACATGTATGTAATGTATTTTTTCAAAGCCAACTTTTATTGAAGCTTTGTGTATTTCATACAAAATTTCCAATCAACTCTAGACCAATTCCCCCTTCCTTGCCCTCCCCACCCAACCAGAGCTCATGCATTCTGCCAAACATGTTTTTCATTTTTTTCTCAGTCTCTTTTAAAATTTTCGTTACAGAAGTTTACTGTTTTGAGCAGAAGTTCACCATTTCAGTCAGTTCTTGACCCAGTCTTTTGTTGTTGTTGTTGTTGTTCCAATTTGCATCACTCCAAAGTATGCACATAGGCATGCCACATATATCTTTTAGCATCTTCAGCTTATGATTTCTTTCTTTCTTTTTTTAAGGGTGAAAGACATCATGTTCAAAGTCTCCTCCTTGACAAGCCCAAACAACCATCGGTCCTACCCTTGTGCTCCATACTGGGGGTTTCCCTTCCCATGGTCATTAAATGAGGTCCAGTAAGCATCATGACTTGTCTTGATCCTCCTATACTGGTCTTTGTGATACAGCCTGTGTTTCAGGTGGTCCAGAAAAATCTCCTGATCTAAGCTTTGAACACTTGAGTCCCCGTAATGTATTTTGACCATCCCCCCATTACCCTTCCTATCCTCTTTTTTTGGGTATCTCACCACGAATTATAGTTTTGTTTTTTATTTTTTAAATCAAATCTAGACCTGTGTCCCCCTCCCTAACTCTCCACCTCCCAAGTTCACCATTTCAGTCAGTTCTTTGACATAGTCTTTTCTGCTGTTGTTGTTGTTGTTGTTATTGTTCCTTCCAATATGTTCCTCCCAACTACTTGGACAAAAGTTCAAGGAGCCCTGCACAAGAAATATTTACAACTAGGTAATTGGTGCTAGCATCCACAGATGAGGGATACCATTCGTCATTTATTTTTCTGGGACTGTGTTACTTCATTCAGCATGATATCTTCTAGCTCCATCCATTTACCTGCAAAGTTCATGATGTCATCTTTCTTTACCACTGCATAGAACTCCATTGTGCAGATGTGCCACATTTTCTCTATCCACTCGTCAGTTTGAGGGGCACTTGGGTTGGTTCCAGCTCTTTGTTATTGTGGAGAGAGCTGCAATAAACATGGCTGTGAATGTATCTCTGCTGTAAGATGAGTCTTGTGGGTACATACTCAGGAGTGGTATGACTGGGTCAGGTGGCAAGTTCATTGGTTATCCACACTGCTTTCCATAGTGGCTGTACAAGTTTACATTCCCACCAGCAGTGGATGAATGTTCCCCTTTCCCCACAACCTCTCCAGCACTTGGTATCATTTGTTTTCTTGATCCTAGCCAGTCTTATCAGAGTGAGATGATATCTTAAAGTGGTTTTCATTTGCATTTCCTTAATTATTAGCAAGTTGAACACATCTTAAGATGTTTCTCAGCCATCTCTAATTCCTCACTTGTGAAATCTCTGTTCAGCTCTTTGCTCCATCTTTTGAGTGATTCATTTGTTTTCTTTCTTCTTTGTTTTTTGAGTAGTTTATGTACTCTAGAAATCAATGTTTTGTCAGATGTATCTGTGGTGAAAGTTTCCTCCCACTCTGTGGGTTTTCTCTTCACTTCCTTGATTGTTTCTTTGGATGTACAGAAGCTTTTGAGTTTAATGAGGTCCCATTTGTCAATTGTCGATCTTATTTCTTGTGCAGCTGCTGTCTGATTTAGGATGATTTTTTTGTAGTCTGCTGCCAACTTTTTCTTCTATCACCTTCAGAGATTGGGGTTTTACGTTGAGGTCTTTGATCCACCTGGAGTTGACTTTTGCACAGAGTGAGGGGTAGGGGTTTAATTTCATTCTTCTACAAGTGGTGATCCAGTTTTGCCAACACCACTTGCTGAAGATGCTGTCTTTCCTCCATTGTATCTTCTTGGCCCCCTTGTCAAATATGAGGTGGCTGAAATTGTATGTGCTCAAGTTTGGATCTTCAGTTTTGTTCCATTGGTCAACAGGTCTGTTTTTCTGCCAGTACCAAGCTGTTTTTATGACTATACCCCTGTAGTATAGTTTGAAGTGTGGTATAGAGATCCCCCTGTATTGCTCTTTTCTCTCAGGGTTGCTTTGGCTATTCCAGGTCTTTTGTTTTTCCAAATGAAATTAAGGATTTTTTTCCAAGCCTGTGAAGAAACTCTTGGGGATTTTAATTGGGATCACGTTGAATCTTCATATTAGTTTAGGTAGAATGGACATTTTTACTATGTTAATTTTTCCAACCCATGAGCATGGGAGGTCTTTCCATCTTCTGATGTCTTCTTCAATTTCCTTCTTCAGGGGTTTAAAATTTTTTTGTAGAGATCTTTGGTGTCTTTGGTTAGGTTTATTCCTAGGTATTTTATTGTTTATGAGGTTATTGTGAGTGGGAAGTTCTCCTTGTATTCCTTCTTCAGTTGCTTGTTGTTGCTCTAAAGACAGGCTACTGATTTTTCTAGATTAATTTTGTATCCTACCACTTTACTGATGCTCTTAGTCATTTCTAGGAGTTTTCTGGTAGAGTTTTTAGCATCCCTTAAGTAAACAATCATATCATCAGCAAAATGGGATAGCTTGCCTTCTTCTTTTCCAGTTAGTACTCCTTTAATTTCCTTTTCTTGCCTTATTGCCCTAGCAAGTGTTTCAAGTACTATATTGAGGAGGAGTGGTGACAGGCGGCAGCCTTGCCGAGTTCCTACTTTTAAGGGGAATGCTTCTGTCATTTCTCCATTTAGGATGATATTGGCTGTGGGTTTTCTGTGTATGGCTTTGATTACATTGAGGAATGGTCCCTCCAATGCAAGCCTCTCTAAGACTTTAAGCATGAAGGGATGCTGGATTTTGTCAAAGGCTTTTTCTGCATCAATTGAGATGATTGTGTTTGAGATTTTTGTTTTTGTTGTGATTGTGATTGAGATTTTTGTTTTTCATTCCATTTATGTGTTTTATGATATTTATTGATTTTTGTATGTTGAACCATCCCTGCATCTCTGGTAGGAATCCAACTTGGTCATGAAGGATGATCTTCTTGATGTGGGTCTCTATGCAGTTTGCAAGTATTTTGTTGAGAATATTTGCATCTGTGTTCATTAATGAGATGGTTCTATAGTTCTCCTTTTTGGTTGTATCTTTGCTTGGTTTTGGTAATAGAGTGATGCTGACTTCATAGAAGGAATTTGGGAGAATTCCCTCTCTTTGTATCCTTCTGAACAATTTGAATAATAATAATGGTTGTAAGTCTTTTTGAAATGTTTTATAGAATTCTGCCATGAAACCATCTGGGCCTGGGCTTTTTTAGTTGGGAGGTTTCTTATTCCATCTTCAATTTCTTCATATATTATGGGTCTATTTAAGCTGTCTATCTCTTCTTGGTTAAGCTTTGGTGATTCCCAGGATTTCAGATATTCATCCATTTTCTCTTAGGTTTCCAAACTTTGTAGAGTATAGGTTTTTGAAGTATTCCCGTATGATTGTCTGATCTTTTTATTGTCTATTGTGATGTTTCCCCTTTTGTCACAAATTCTATTGATTTGGAGTTGTTCTTTCTTTCTTTTGGTTAACTGGGCTAGAGGTCTGTCTATCTTGTTTATTCTCTCAACCAACTCTTGGATTCATTGATTTTTTTTTTTTGTATTGTTTTCTTTGTTTCCATTTCATTGATTTCTACTCTGATTTTTGTTATTTCTTCCTGTCTGTGTTGTATTTAGGGTTCATTTGTTGTTGTCTCTCAAGTGTTTTTAGGTGCAGTGTTAGATTTTTTTCACTTGTGCTCTTTCTGTTTTTCTGATGTCGGCACTCAGGGCTATAAACTTCCCTCTTAGCACTTCTTTTAAAGTGTCCCATAGGTTTTGTTGTGTTGTATTATCATTGTCATTCAGTTCCAGGAATGTTTTTATTTCTTCCTTTATTTCTTCCTTGACCCATTCATTATGCAGGAGAGAATTGTTTAGTCTCCATGTGTTCTTGTAGGTTGTAGGGCTTATCCTGGTGTTGATAATGAGCTTTATTGCACTGTGGTCTGATAAAATGCATGAAATTATTTCAGTCTTTTTGTATTTGTTGAGGTTTTTTTCTGTGTCTCAGTATGTGGTTGATTTTGGAGAATGTTCCGTGGGGTGCTGAGTAGAAAATGTATTCTCTGGTGTTTGGGTAGAATATTTGGTAGATGTCCATGAGGTCCATTTGGTGTATTATATTATTCAGTTCAGATGTCTCTCTGTTTATTCTTTGTCCTGTTGATCTGTCCAAAGGACTTAGTGGGGTATTGAAGTTCCCTACTATGAGTGTGCTAGGGTTAATCTGTGCCTTGAGGTCCTGGAGAATTGTCTTTATAAAGCTCGGTGCACCAGAGTTTGGTGCATATATATTCATGATTGTGAAATCTTCATGGTCAATTTTCCTTTGATAAAGATGTAATGGCCTTCTTTGTCTCTTCTGATTTCTTTTACTTTGAAGTCTATTTTGTCTGATACTAAAATAGCAACATCTGCTTTCTTTTTGGTACTATTTGCTTAGAATATTTTTTCCATCCCTTCACCTTAAGTTGGTGCCTATCCTTGAGAGTGAGATGGGTTTCTTGCAGACAGCATATGGACGGGTTGTGTTTCCTAATTCAATCTCCCAGTCTATCTTTTTTGATTGGGGAGTTTAGTCCATTAACATTTAAGGTTATAATTGAAAGATGCATGTTGCTTCCTTTCACCTTATTATCCATTTGCGTTTTTAGTCTCAGTTTCTACTTCTGCAGTTATGTTTTTATTAATTTCTCTTTCTAGGTACTTGGGGATAGTTGCTCCTGTCTTCTGTCCTTTGAATTGCTTCAAGTATTTTCTGAAGGGTTGGTTTTTCTGGACATGTATTCTATCATCTTATTTATGTCATGGGAGATTTTTCTCTCTCCTTCAACTATAATTGATATTTTTGCTGGGTATAGTAACCTGGGTTGGCATCTATAGTCCTTTAACACTGGGAATGCTTTGCTCCATGTTCTTCTTGCTTTCATAGTTTGCACTGAGAAGTCATTTGTAATTCTGATGGTTTTCCCCTTATATGTAACTTGTTGCTTCTCTCTTGTGGCTTTCAGAATTTTGTCTTTGTTTGGGGTGTTTTAAGTACGATTATGGTGTGGGGAGTTTCTATTCTGATCTTGTCTGTTTGGAGTTCTATGTGCTTCTTGTATTTATATGGGTTTGTCTTTTTTTAGTTTGGGGAAATTTTCATCTATTATTCTATTGAATATCTTATCAATACCATTCTCTTGGAATTCTTCTCCTTCCTCTATTCCTATGATGTGAAGGTTTGATCTTTTCATAGTGTCCCATATTTCCTGGTTGTTCCACTTTTGTGTATTTTTAAATTTTTCATAGTCTTTACTTGAGCTTTTTAGTTGTTCTGTTTTATCCTCCAGGTCTGATTATTCTTTGTTCTGTTTCCTCCATTCTGCTTCTGAGGCTCTTTTTTATTCCTTTCCTCTTGGTTGGATGAGTGTTCTATTTCCTTTTTCATTCCATCCTGTGATTTCTTTAGTATTTCCAATTCATTTTGGAGCTTCTCAATCTCTTCCTGTAGTTCCTTGCTTCACTGGTTGGCTTCCTTTTTCAGCGTTTCCACTTCCTTCCAGAGTTTGTCATTTTCTCCCTCTAGTTCTTTCTGGAGTTTGTCATTCTCTCCCTTTAGTTCTTTCTGAAGTTTGTCATTGTCTACCTCAAGGCCTTTCTTGAGTTTTTCATTCTCTGTCCTTAGTTCTCTGACTTGTTCTTTATTTATTTATTTTTTTGACTTGTTCTTTATATGTCTGCAATTGTTCTTCTAAGATCTGTGTCCTGGGTCACCCCCAGGGGGATCCCACTGTAGGATTCTCCCACAGGGTTGTTAGAGCTTGGTGTGGAATTATCCTGCACCTTTCCCATGTTGTCCCTTCATCGTGTTCCTGGCATGTGGGTTTCCCTTTTTGCCTGTATTCTGATGCGAATCACAAATGTCTCTTCACTGTGTTGAAGGCTTGCTTTGCTTGCCTCCTTCAGATGCCTTCATTGTTTGTTTGATCGATTTGTTTTTCTCCTTGTTTATGGAGTGTTGACTTGTCTAAGTCAATTTTGTTTATATATTGGAGGTCTAACTCACTCTTCCCTTTCTGTTCTGAAGGTTCTCCAAAAAAATCCACTTGGACACTTCCTCAGGAATTCCATTTGGTGGGGGGAGGTGGGGGAAGATATGCCTTGTTTAGCCTGCCTGGGTACTCTGTGCTTCAGGTGGTCCTGGGAAATCCCTGATCTCAGCTCTGTGCACTCAAGTCTCACAGTGGCAACAGGCCCACCTCTTACACCAGCTAGCAGGGCAACTCCACACAAGACAATGATTTAACTATCCAACAAACCAACAAAACAATTATTCCACAATCCAGAGATAGATCTACCCAACAACCCGCCTGGCTGAAGCACCTGGCTCCTGCCTGTCACCTTTCTTATCCTCTTACCCCTCCCTCTGAACACCCTCTTTGTCATGACAAGTTTCCCTCCTGGGTTCACATCTTCTTTTGTGATCCATTGAGTTTAATGGATGTAGCTTCCATTAGCAAGGGTTGTTTCTGGGAGTATGGGCAACTTCCTTATAAATGATATCATTTGTCCTGTAGGAAGAAGATTTGCATTTGGGGATGGGGAGATGCTCACTCAGTGAGTGAAGTGCTTGCCACAGAAGCATGAGGGCCAGAGCTCAGTCCCCTGGGGCCATGTAAGAAGAAGCTGGGCATAGTAGGGCCAGGTAAGAAAAAGCTGGGTGTAGTAGGGCCATGCAAGAAGAAACTGGGCATAGTAGTGCTTGTCATCCTGCGCTGGAGAGGCAGAAATAGATCCCTGGCCAGCTCCTCAGCCAGCTCCAGGCTAATGAGAGAGCCAGTCTAAAAACCAAGGTGCAGGGCTCCAGAGGAATGACAATGGAGATTGACCTGCGGTCTCCACACACGTGCACATGCACCTGCACTACACACCTGCATGCACACGCTCACAACCCTCCCCCCAAAACATTTTTGTTTTATTGTAATAAAATTTATGATTTTTTAGACTATAGGTGTGTGTGCATGTGTGTGCAAGGATAAGTGAGCATGACCATGTCTGTGCATGTGTGATTATGTGTGTGTTGTATGTTATATGAGTGAGTGTAAGAGCATGAGTGTGTATGTCCAATATAGAGTGCACATGTTTGTGAACATATTTCAATGAGTGTACATGTATGAGTGTATTTTTGTGAGTGTGTGTGACCATGTGACAGAGTCTCTGAGTGAATATGAGTGTGAGTATAAGTGAATGTGACAGTTTGAACGGACGTTAGTGTGCAAATATGAGAGTGTGAGTGATTAAGTGTGTGTGCATGACTGTGTGAGGTGTGTAAGCAGCTGTTATAGTTAATGCATTTGTAAAAGTGTAACCATAGCCCTGAATTTTGTGTGAGTGGGTATTAGTAAGTGTAAATGTGTGAGAATGTGCGTTAAGGTTGGTGTGTCATGTGTAACTGGGTTAAGTCTGAGGTTTGCGTGAATGAGTGTGCAACAGTGTGAGAAACTATAAGTCTCCAAGTGTGCAAGAGTGAATGTAAGGTTTCAGGGGGTATGTGCAAGAATGTGCAAAAGTGTGTGAATGCAAGCATGAGACCTGTGTGAGCATGTGGCTGTGGGTGTGTGAGTGAACATGTGTCAGTGTGATGAGGATAAGTGTTCAAGCATGTGAGAATGTGTCTGTAGTGTGAGGGGCTGCAGCTGTGTAAGTGTGCAAGTCTGCAAGTGTGCCAGTGGGTGTGAGGTTTATTGTGACTGTGATATGCCTGAATACATGTTCATGTACTGGAGTGTTAATGTGAGTTGTTTCTGTGTGTGCATATGTTAGCACTGTGAACAGATGTATGTGGTTTAGTGCATTTGAGTGTGGCCCTACTATGCCCAGGTTTTTCTTGCATGGCCCTACTATGCCCAGCTTTTTCTTACATGGCCCTTAGTGTGAGTCAGAGTGAGTGCATTTGCATTAGGATGTGTGGTTGTCTGAGTGTGCAGAGTAATACTAAGTGATGCCAGCACATGCGAACTTGTGTGAATGTGTGCTTGTGTATGAGGGCGTGGATGTCAGTGTGGAAGTACGTGTGAGTGTGATGTGAGTGTGTGAGGCTGTTTTGCAAGAGTGGGCTTGTGATGTGTACGTGTGATGTGAGTGTAAGTGCGTGGGTGACTGTGCGAGGACTGAGTGTGTGAGCCGAGGCAGTCCTTCCTTCCTCTCATCCTACAGTCTACTCTATGCACTTCTCTTCCTTTACCCAGGTGGATAAAAAGCATAGTGAAAACCACTTCTTTGAAATTGAGGCTAGTTTGCAAAAAAGGGAAATCTAAAGTGCTGTGTATATTTGCAGTACAGTTCTTCAAGATAAAAATAAAGTCCTCTAAGTCTAATTCATCAAAACTGCTGAATGGTTTACCTGTGCAACCTGTGTCTGGTATAAGTTAGAGAGCCAGGCAACTTTCATATGCACAAATCCCACTGAAAAAATAGTTGCTCTCCCTTTCCCTTCTCGAGCAGTTGGTTTAGGAATTTATATTTTAGCACTCGCTTTTCACCGAAATGTGATTTGACACTCCGTCTGTCTAGGTTGATATAAAAGTAATTTATTTCACTTGAAATGTCCTGCAAATGTGAGTCACCAGTCTTCCTGTTCAGGGAGGTCCTGGAGATCCACTAATGGGACTTTAGCCAGTGTCCAGTCTATAAAGAGGAAAGTCTGCTCATGCTTCAAAAAGGGAAGCCTGGTCTAGCAGGACCTGACTTTGTTCTCAAGAGGACAGAACTGGTAAATGAAAAGCTGAAAGGAGCCAGGGGATTCCTCCCATCAAAAAAAGCCCCCGAGTGACCCCTGATGACCAGATCCTCAACTGAACTTGAGAAAACAAAAATCTTTGTTAATCGGGCTAACTGTGTGGCCTTAAACATCCAAAAGCAAAGTATAACCAGAAATTAATAATTAGTAAGGCCTAAGAAATTGTACTTCAGGCGTAAAACTTGAGATCTTAGTAAAAAGACATTTTTGGTCTTTTTGAGACAGGGTCTCCCTGTAGCCCCAGTTGTACTGGAACTCACTCTGTAGACCAGGATGACCTTGAACTCACAAAGATCCGCCTGCCTCTGCCTCCTGAGTGCTAGGATTAAAGGCATGCGCCACCACACCTGGCTCCTGTCTTCAATTCTTACTGGCAAGTGCAGCTACCCTGTGGCTGCCATTGCTTTTGCCATCTTTCAAAGACATGAGACTTTCAACCCTCCAATATGGACGGAATGAAGACTCATGTCTCTCTAAGAATTCTCCAAACCTTCAGTGTCAGATGGGGACTGCTGAGGCATCCAGCTTGTGGACTGAGCTACTACTGGGATTTCAGCCTCTTCAGAGTATAGACTGCCATTGTTGGACTTCCCAGGCTGTATCATGGAGACCAGTACAGGAAGATCAAGACAGAATGCAGTGCTTACTGGACCTCATTTAGTGACCATGGGAAGGGAAGACCCCAGTGTGGAGCACATGGGCAGGACTGATGGTTGTTTGGGCTTGCCAAGAGGAGCCTTCAAACAATTCCTTAAGGAAAACATGACATCTTTCAGCCTAAAAAAGAAAAAAAACCTAATAATAAAAAAAGAAATCGTAAGCTGAAGATGCTAAAAACCTATGACATCATAATCTTGATATTTGTGTGGCATGCATATTTTGGAGTGATGCAAATTGGAAGGGACAACAACAACAACAACAACAGCAATGACTGGGTCAAAGAACTGACTGAAACAGTAAACTTCTGCATCAAAAACTTTAAAAGAGACTGAGAAAAAGATGAAAAACTTGTTTGGCAGAATGCATGAGCTCTGGTGGGGAGGGGGGCAAGGGAAGGGAAATGGGTGTAGATTTGACTGGGAAATTTTGTATGAAATGCACAAAGCTTCAATAAAAAAGTGGCTTCGGGAAAACATAAAATCATGTATATATATATATATATATACATACATATATATATATGTATATAAACACTGAAAAAATAAATAAAAATAAATAAATAAAAGTAATTTATTTCAAATATAGCTGTGACACAAGCTGGAAAATCATAAAAAATCAGCTTCATGGCTGGGTGTGGTGGGACTATAATCTCAGAATTTGAGAAGCTAAGAGGCGGGGAGGGTTGTAAGTTCAAGGCCAGCCTGGCCTATGTAGTGAGACCCTGTCCCAACAAAACAAAACAAAACAAAACAGAACAGAACAGAACAGAACAAAACAGAACAAAAATCTCACTTACATGAACTGTGTTCTTGAACTAAAGACAAATAATTGCTTTTGATCCCTCTAAATAAATAATGAATTATAGCTAAGCAGAGCAGAAAGCCACTTCCTGTGTATTCTAGGATTGCTGATATAAGTAAATATATCAGACATTGAGAGTAAAGCTTTTTCAGTATTGGAGAATGTAGCTAGGAATGTAGGAAAGGAGAGGGCATGAACACCTTAGACACCTTAGAATTGGGCTGGAATTAGAAGTATCACTACAAAATCCTGGCTGGAGAGATGGCTTAGCGGGTAAGAGCTCTGGCTGCTCTGGCAGAGGATCTGGGTTCAAATCCCAGAAACCACATGGCAGCTAACAACTATTCATAACTCCAGTTCTAGGGGATCTGGCATCCTTTTCTGTCCTCTACAGGTATCTATTACATGACATGGGTGTATTTACATACATGCAATAAGTTCATACACATAAAATAAAAATAACAAATAATAAATGAATGTAGGGGCAGGAAAGATGAGTCGGTGGGCGAAGGCCTGCCTCTAAGCCTGACAACATGGATTTGGACTCCTGTGGTGGAAGGGGAGAAAGGACTCCTCCAGGTTTTCTTGGTCTTGATAGTGTAGTTCTGATCTATACTATCACTTGACTTTCAATAAAATAGTCTTACTATTTTGCATTCTGTGTGGACTTTTATTTCATTCTTTTTAAAAATATGAGTTAGATTTATATTCATGTATTTTTGTCAGACAAATTTTTATTGAATTTTTGTGCATTTCATATGTTACATCTTAATAAAATGTAGAGCCCTCCCTCCCTCCCACCAGTCCTCCCCACCATATTTTAGGTACTCTGTCACGTGTTAAGTCCTACTTGGTCAACCTTTCGTATCCAGATGTCTCTCGTGCAAGTTCATCCACTGGAGTCTAGTTGCCTATCTAGCGTCACTCCCTTTAAGATCCTTTCTTCCTCCCCCAGCAGTAATCATTTGCTAACAGTTCCTTGGCTAGGGTTGGGGCTTGGTGCCCATTTCCCCCGTTCTATGCTGTTTTTTTTTTTTTTTTTTGATTGAGTCAGTGTGGGTCCTGTGCATGCTGTCACCATTGTTGCAAGTTTGCACGAACAAGTCCCCGTGGCCTGACAGCCTCTGCTTCCAATCTTTCCTTCCCTTTCGTTTCATTCTCGAATAAGATGCGAAGAACCCAGGAATACCACATCCAGGCTCAAAATATTGTTAACACTTCTGAAAGAAAAAAAGACATATTTGATGCATAAAATTAAATGTTCATTGTGAAAGAATCTGTAAATCAAAAGCCTCAATCAAAAGAAACAATAAAAAGAAGCAGGACATTTAATATAATCCAATAGAAAAGCAGGCAAATGACGTTAATAGGAAAATACAAGACTAAATTCAAAGGGGCAAGAAATACAGGAAGTTGCTGTGGTTTGGAATTAGGGAAATGCAAACAATAAAATATCACACAGCTCTATACATCAGACTGGGAAAAACAGAAAACGTCTGGATAGCTCGAATAGCACGAAGGGGCATTTTCTTCATCATCGCCGTTCGAATTGCAAACTGCTTTTCTGGCAAGCGATGTGGCGATACAGCCAGCTCAACGCATCCATCCTCTCCTCAGATCATCTCCTGCAAATAGAAGCAAGCATGTGAGACTATCCATTGCTGCATTGTTAGTAGCTGCTACGAGCTGGAAACATCTTGAATGCCCATTAGTGAGGGAATGGCTGTAAAACTATAATTATTTACTGTAGGCTAGCCAGCCATGAAAACAGACAAATTAGACATTTACCAGATGACTTGGTGAGATTTCCAGGAGGAACTGCAAATGTGTGCACGAGTAGAGCGATTTCATGTTCACTAAGCAAGAAGAAACCCCAAGAACATGCAGCGCACGTGTGTAGGCCAGAGGTCAGTGTCAAGGGTCTTCCTCGGTTGCTCTCCACTTTACTTTCTGACTTAGTGTCACTCACTGAACCTGGAGCTAAGGATTCAGGTAGACTGCCTGGCACGGAGCCCCCTGTTGCCAGCTCCCCAGTGCTGCGATTATAAACTAATGCTTCCCCGACCGAGCTTGTTGATTTATTTATTTGTTCATTTGTTGGTTTATTTATTTATTTATTTATTTATTTATTTATTTATTTATTTATTTATTTAATTTGTCTTTTAAAGACAGGGCCCCAGCTGGCCTGAAACTCCTTATGTAGACCAGGTTGCCCTTGAACTTACAGAGATCTGCCTGCCCTTCTGAGTACTGGGACTAAAGGCATCTGCCACCACACCAGCATTAGATTTATTTTTTAAAATGGGTTCTTTCCTGAAAATAAAACAAGCAAATTCAAAAAGAAGAAGGAGCCTATAGATAAGTTTGATAGCAATTCGTTAGGGAATCTAAGGAGACTTCCACTTTCCTGTCAGATTTTATTTTCTGTGCCCATGATGTGTGAGAAAAATGCTGGTGCAGAAAAAATAAAAGCTGAAGAAAATAGATTTTGATTAGTAAAAAAAAAATAAATAAATAAAGTGGGTTCTGGTGACTGAACTTAGGTTTTCATGCTTGTCCTCAAGCAACTTACTTTCCCAGCTCAGGAATCTTTTTGTCAGACCTGGTTTTTCTGTATAGCTCAGGCTAGCCACAAGCTCATGATCCTCCTGCCTCAGCTTCCTAAGTGCTGTGACTGCAAGCATGAGCCAACAAGGCCAGCTCCTCCGAGCATCCTGAAGCTTTTGTCCATTCGGTCCTCACTCTCTTGTCCTAGTTCGCTCTCCAGAGCTCAGCTTGGTCCATCTCCAATCCCATCTCCATTGCTCAAGAAAAACTTCTGGCCAGTCACCCCACATCTCACAGCTCAGCTAACTAGCTCTGTCATCAGTAAAGGAGCCTTTGCTTTTCTCTTCTTGGCCACTCCTCTTAGTTGGTTCTTTTGTTTTTTTTTGTTTTGTTTTGTTTTTTTGTCTTTTTGAG
Organism: Rhizomys pruinosus; assembly: GCA_009823505.1. NCBI lineage: Eukaryota > Metazoa > Chordata > Mammalia > Rodentia > Spalacidae > Rhizomys > Rhizomys pruinosus. The sequence continues at coordinate 419,636 of VZQC01003386.1, forward strand.
ACAGGGTCCCCCTGTAGCTCTGGCTGTCCTGGAACTCACTCTGTAGACCGTGTGTGTGTGTGTGTGTGTGTGTGTGTGTGTGTGTGTGTGCTGTTTAGAGGCATGTGGGTGTGTCTGCATGTGTGTGGAGGCCAGAGGACAGCTGTGGGTGTCTTTTGGTGGCGTCTGCATTTTCTTTGGGATAGGCTCTCTTGCTGGCTTGGAATTTGTCACGTAGACTCGGCTCAGCTGCCTGGCCATCGACCCCCCCAAGGATCCACCCATCTCTGCCTTCCTAGTGTTTAGATTACATGTACACACTACCATACCTGGCTTTTTTAAAAACATGGGGTCAGGGGATTCTGCTCAGATTCGTGTGCTGCAAAGCAAGTGTGTTTACTAACTGAGCAGTTTCCCTAGTCCATTACTAGGTTTTGAGCTCGAAATTCAATAATCTTGTGTTTAGTCTTAGATCTTTTTTTTTTAATTTTATTTATTTTTGTATGTGTATGAGTGTACTGTCTGCATGTAGGTTTGTGCACCCATGTCATTCAATGCTTTGGAGGTCAGAATAGGGTGTGGGATTCCCCTGGAACTGGAGTTAAAGACAGTTCTCAGCCGCCATGTGGGTGCTAGGGATTGAACCCAAGTCCTCTGCAAGAGCAGTTGGCGCTCTTAATTGCTAGGCCATCTCTCCATCCCCGAGATCTTTTTAACTGTATAGGAAACCTTATACTTTCTGATAACTCTGAACAGGATCCACAAGTTGACTTTCCACTACATTAATAAATACCCAAGACAATCAAGTTAAAAAGATTCATTTGGGCTCTCAGTTTTGGAAGTTTTGGAAGCCCCAGTTGGCCCTGTTGCTGTTAAGTCTGTGGTGAGGTGAGGCGTCATGCTGGCCAGCCTGTGGCAGAGGGAAACTGCTTACATCCTGGTTGGGGAGCATACAACAAAGAGGAGGGGAGGACCCCACTTTCCTTGTTCCCTTTAATGATGCACCTCCAATGAACTAAAGATGTCCCAGTAGGACCTAGTGACTGCACAACCTCTGAAAGCACACCTCAGAGAACCAGCCTTTAACACAAAGAACAATTTTTAAATTTCTAGTTCCAATATTTTTTTTTCCTTCTAAACACCAAGATCATGTGCAATTAATGAATAGCACCATACAGCCATCTCTTAGATATCTTAAATTTTACATGCCCAAATGGAAACTTTCCTTTGCTCTCTAGACCTATTTGATCTCTATTTAAGTAAATCCATTCAAAATGGTTGCTCATACCAGACATGTGGGAGTTATTCTTGACATCTCTGTTTTTTACCTTCACATGCATTTTATAAACACACACACACAAATAAATGTTTTTTTAAAAATCAATGAAAGTAAGGAATAGAAGGAACATGGGAGGTATGAAGGCATTTATTCATTTATTTGTGTGTGTGCTGTGTGTATTAGACAGGGTTCTCTTTAATTGACTAATAGACATAAGAACTGTGAAAAGGATTATACTCTGTTCAGAACCAAATATAATACTAAAGTCCTTGGGCTATGCACTTAGGCAAAGTATATTAATGCAGGAGCTCTGACATCAGCAATGGATTGTTCTACCAGGGGGATGTTGGCCAGGGGATCCAAGGCCCCACAAAAGGTAAGGGCTCCTTGCCCCTAAGTTGGGATACCTGCAGGAGGAGAGGCGATAAGACCCTGCTGCCGAAGACCTGACGTTAACATGGGAGGGATGTATTGAGACCGCACATGCAAGTATACAGATGGTCTATGGGATGCCAGAGAGTGTTACCAAAGGCCACTAAACCAATAAAGCAAATACGGGTCTCCCCTAGAGTCAAGCAAGACTCCACCACAGACACCATGCTACACTTCACCTGCCCTGGAAATACTGTGCACAGAGGGCAAGCCATGTTGCCTGTCATTCCCAAACTAAATTGGCTATTGCTCTCCCTTGTGGACATAACCCATGGCTGATGCCACAAGCCATACATCCTTAACAGGTAGAGATGTCTGAAGCCACAGTAAGACCCATGTTATATTATGGAATTCGGGCGTGAGGGCGGTAAAAATGTAATTCATGATATTAACATATATCCAAACATACATGTGTCCTATCCAAAGTAACCTACCATAACATATTGCTGTTAAATACACTATATATCTAATTGCTTGTGCTTCATTAGTAGGATAGAAAGTTACTCCTGAAAAACAAAACTGTCAGCCCATGGAAGAAAACGCCAGAATTGACCAGAAATCCAGGTCAACAGCTCAGAGAGAGTAGGACGTTTACTTCATCATCCACCTGTGCCCCTTTCTAAGCCTAGGGTAACAATTGCGGAAGAGGGGGCAGTGATAAGAATGTAAAGCCTGCGATTGGGTTGAACGGTGAAACTCACAGCGTGTAGTCTGGACACTCATGATCAACTTGATTGAATCAAAACAACCGTCAACCTCCACTGAATGGTGGACTGCTGGGGGTTTGCGCACAACAGTCTAAGATTGGTTTTGCACGAAGATCCTTATCTCATGGATTAGTCACTTACAGCTAAAAAATGAAAAAAAGAAAAAAAAACCCTGAAAATGCAGGAACAGTTATGGGCAGAATACATGATCTGGGATGGGTGGGGGTGGGGGGAAGGAAAGGGAATATGCCTGATTCTGAATTGGAAAATGAGTGATAAAATGCACAAACATATAAAAAAGTTAAAAAAAAAAAAAAAAAAAGAAAACAGAACAATGGATAATATATAGCTAATATATATATAGCTATATCGAATTTTATTGATTTGCTCACTTTGACGAGTTCCAGGAAATCCAACAACTATCCGTGCCCACTGGAGAGGCGTGAGAATCCAGGAAACTGCTCAGTCGCAGGCTGGATGTCTCAGTAGTCCCAATCTGCGTGCTGAAGGCACCGCATGGAGTTCCAGGAGATCTGCCGCGGTCTCAGTACACGCGGGATCCGTAAGGGTTGATCACAGCAGCAAGACAAACTCACCAGTGAGAGAGAGGCAAGCCACAGGAAAAAAGGGACCAGATCCCTCTGGCATGGCCTTTAATACTGCCTGCCAGCAGAAGGTAACACCCACATTTGGGGTGGGCCATCCAGGTTGAGGTAGTCCAATCCGAAGATCCTTTTTCTCTTATTTGTTCCTTAGTCCAGTCAAGTTGACACCCAGGATTAACCATCACAGTGTGTGCACAGGTATGTGTGAGTGCATGTGGGTGTGGAGGTCAGAGGTCAAATTCAGGTATCTTTATTGTTCTCAGGCTTATTTTTTAAGACAGTCTCTCTTACTGAACCTGGAGCTCCTTGTGAGGGCTAAGCTAGCAGCCCTGCCAATCTCTTCCTCCAACCCCAGCATTGAGGTTACAGAAGCACCCTGCCATGCCCAGCTTGGGGATCATAACTCAGGTCTGCATGCATGTACATCAAGCACTATACACACTGACCCATCTTCCTAGCCCTCTTTTCAGTTTTCATATGATTTCTAGAATTTCACCTTGGCTGTTCCTGAAATAACTTTCAAACATCATGGTGTTAACATAACAATAGATTTTCCTCCACTTGGCTTAACTGTGGATAGTCTTACAGATGGGTATATTATGGCTTGCAAGAGATATTGCAATATAAACGCGGGTATACTAGAAAGTTATGTTCATGGGAAGGGAGCAAGAGCTGGAGTCAGGGTCATAGAACGAGATGATTACTCCGGTGCCAAAGTGGCGCGTCTTGTAACAGAGAAAGGTTGGTCCACCTGCCTTTGGTGGAATGTGTTAAAGCAATTTCAGAGACCTTGTTAACCTTGAGCTGCCTTTCATTAGAAGTCTAGCCCTGTGGAGAAAGACTGTGGGCATGGAGCACATTCTCATTGCTGTGACCAGACACCTACCTGACCAGAACGGATGTAAGGGAGGAAGGGTTTACTGTGACTGAAAGCTTCAGGGTTCAGTCCATCATGGCAGTCGGGGGTGGCAGAGAAGGAAGATGGTGGTAGGGCCAGGCTAGGGGCTGGAGAGATGGCGCAGCAGTTACGAGCACTGGCCGGCCAGTCTTTCAGAGGATCTGGTTTGGCTCCCAGCACACAGATGGCGGCTAACAACTGTCTGTAACTGGAGTTCCTGTGGGTCCGACACCCTCTTCTGACCTCCGTGGGCATTAATGACATGGGCACACATGTATGCATGCAATACAGTCATACATACAAAATAATAAAACATTAACAAAAAGAAAGTAAAGGAGGCCAGGCTATAATCCTAAGATTCATCTCCCAGAAAGCAGCTTCCCTCTCCCAGGTCCCACCTTTTTTTTTTTTTTAGACAGGGTCTCCCTGTAGCCTCAGCTGGTCTGGAACTTACTATGTAGACCAGACTGCCTTGAACTCATGGAGATCCAACTGCCTCTGCCTCCAAAGTGCTAGGATCAAGGTTCTTCTGCCTTCCCGGCACCACAGGGCCAAGCTGCCCCTTTGGCACTTCTTTTGTCCTCACTGGCTGCTGCATTCAGTGGCTGTTACTGATTCCTGATACCTATGGTTGGCTCTACTGGATCAATGGATGCTATGGTGTTCTTGTGTTCTCTGATCTTTCCCGTTTTCTGCACTGTTCTGAGGGCCTCTTGATTGATTTAGAGACAATTTGCAGTAAATGTGTTTTTACATTGATTGACTGTGTGGGTGCATGTGAGGATGTGTGAATGTGTGTATGCCACAGTGCACACGTGGAAGTCAGAGGACAACTTTGAGGAGTTGGCTCTCTCCTTCTGGCACGAAGTTCCCAAGATTAAACTCAGGCTACAGGCGTGGTGGCAACTGCCTTTACCTTCTCAGCCATCTAATTGACTTCAGTTTGAGATTTTTTTTTTGTTTTTTTTTTTTTACAGGTTTGGGTTCACTTCAAAACGTTTTCATTATTAGTATTTGGGGGGTTGTGTAGAACTGTGCTTCTAAAGCAGTACGAGCAGATCTGCTGCATTAGAGGCACCGGGGCAAGAGATCCCAGCTGGGTTGGTTTAGAGATCTGCATCACACTGGCTTAGAAAAGTTACTGGTGAGAAATGCCTTTTATCACTGGGTATGAGAATGAGAAAATTAAACCCCAGAAAATACGTATAAACACACCTACACACAGTCGACAGGAAGACAGCTTATTTATGAAGTCCAGGCTAGTAAGTTTCATATTTAGATCAAGATGGTCTAAGAGTACAACTCAGAGGTAGACACCTGGGTAGCATCCTGAGTTTGACCCCCAACCCCGAAAAAAAAAAGGACCTCTGTTACTATTTGCAAAATTCTCTTTATTTTGAGAACTCTAAGCCAGAACATTTCCATGTTATTCTGGGGCTGCTGGGAGTCTTTGTGGATGGAGTTCTGCTCTAAACAATGGCTTCCAATGCTTTTTTTATTTTATTTTATTTTATTTATTTTTATTTTTTATTTTTTTATTTTTAAGGGATTCTACAATATAATGACACAGTTGTTTGCAGATAACATTGATGTTACTCAGTATGTCATACAATTAGGTAATTGGTGCATTTTGCAAGTATCTATGTCCAAATTTTGAACAACCCAAGGTTCCCATAGTCCAGTTGGAGAAGCTTGTATGCACAGGCATGTTGATCAGTTAGGAGTCCACACTATATTCCTGTAGTCTCACGATTCACCCCTATCTCTCTGCAGCCCTTACAATCTACCACGCCTCCTCTTCCACAGTTTGTTCCCTGGGCTTTGGGAAAGGGGCACAAGTGGGTGAGAAGAAAACAGTCTAATTTCTTTGGAGTTGTCATTTTGGACTCCAGTCTGTTCAGGTTGTTTCCCTTCATGGGTTGACAGCTTTTCCAGTGATACCCTTTTTAGTCATACTAACAAAGCACAAGCTATTGGATGTACAGGCATTTAAGCAGTACCAATTATTATGTCAAGCTAAGCTGTGAGCATAGACACAGATGCTTGGATGGTATGCTAATCCGCAAACTGTGGTTTCTCTATAAAGGGTGACAAGTTCTTATTGTGGCTTATAACATCTCCTAACCACTAGAGGACATAAGCTTGTGGCATCCACTGTGAGTTATTCCTCCAAGGAGAGAGCTAATACCAAATAGATTTGGGATATATATATATATATATATATATATATATATATACTTGGCTGCCACTGTTGCACAGTATCTCCAGGTTGTTGAGGTGTAGCTGATATTGATGGAGGAGTCTTGCTTGTCTCAGGGAGACCAATATTTTGCTGTATTGCTTTAGTGGCCTTTGGTAACGCTCTCTAGCATTTCAGAGGCCAGTTGTACGCTAGCAAGTGACGTCTCATAACATTTTTCTTGCTCACACCAGGTCTTCGACAACAGGGACTTACTGCCTTTCTCCTTGCATATATCCCACTTATAGGCAAAAGGCCTTTATAATTTGGCAGAATAATTCATTGCTGATGTCAGAGCTTTCCTGTAGTAATATATTTTGCTTAATTACACAACTTATAAACACTTTACTATTGAATTTGGCTCTAGATAAAGAAATATCCTTTCACAGTTCCTATGCCTATCAATCAATTAAAAAGAGGGAGGTGGGAGGTGGGGTACTATCCTTTCTGGGATACAAATGGAAAACTCTGTGTTCCAATCCTATTGATAAATTTTCAATTTTTCTGATCTTGAAACTAACAATGGGAGGAGAATTTTATGTTCCCACAGGTAAAAATCACCAATCTAAATGCCTGAAAACATACAACTGACGGCTATGCAGGATGGACTGGGAAATGCCAGCAGAGAGGTTGACCCATCTGATCATTAAAGAGGAACCTCAGACTGCCTGAGTCACAGACACTGAGCATCTCTCTGAATAATATTGGGGTTAACTGTTTATAATGGGCCCTAATGAAGTTTACCTTCCAGATACATAAACCTTCCTACCTCTCCCCTTTATAGGAAAAAGAAAAACATGATGGTAATGAAACCACTCCCTAGCTGTAAACTAGAGCCAATTGTTACAGTGGTAATTTCCTATAAAACAGGCCTTTTTTCTTTTTTTTAAAAAGGAGAGAAGCATACTCTACAAAGAAGAGTTCATTATATCTTTAGTGAAATGTGTTACTTGGCAAATAATCCTGGCAAATTCAAACTTCTATATCACGGTTAATGCTGGGTGTGGTGGCTTCCAGAGCTTGGGGGCAGAGGCTGGGGGATCTTTGTGAGATTGAAGCCAGCCTGGTCTTTGTAATGAGTTCCAGGCCAGCAGGGCTACAGGGAGACCCTGTGTCAAAACAAATAAAAAGAAGTTAGAATTCTTGCTATGACTGACCAGGTAGGGAAAATTATGAATGAGTTTGTGTGTGTGTGTGTGTGTGTGTGTGTGTGTGTGTTTACATGGGTACTCGTGTGCATGTGGGGGAGCCAGAGATAGATTCCAGGTGTTGCCATTTTCCACCTTACTTTTGGAGACAATCACTCACGGAACCTAGTGCTCACTTATAGACTCATTAACTCAAGATGGCTGTTGGAATCCTCTTGTCTTTTTAAAATTAATTAATTAATTAATTAATTAATTAACTTATGTGTATGAATGTGCTGTCTGCATGTAGGTTTGTGCACCTGTGAAGTGCAAACCTCGGAGGTCAGAAGAGGGTGTCGGATTCCCCTGGAACTGGAGTTCTCCTGGAATTGGAGTCACAGACGGTTGGTTCTCAGCTGCCATGTGGGTGCTGGGGATCGAACCTGGGTCCTCCGCAAGAGCAGTTGGTGCTCTTAACCGCTACGCCATCTCTGCAGCCCCAGAATCCTCTTGTCTTAACCCCATCCCTTTCCAGCACTGGGCTTACAGATGTGAGCCCATCCACCTTACTGTTCAAAGGCTCCTGTGGCTTCATGCTTACATGACAGGAGGTTTATTGACAGAGCATCTCCCCAGGCCTTAAAGACTGTTATTTTATTTTGCTTCAAGGTTTGGGCATTTTAGAGCCAGACTTTTAGGATTAACTTTCCTCTTGATTCACCACCCTAAACACACTGACCCTCGGAATTTATTGTTGGAGGAAATAGGATTTAAGGACACTAGAGGTCTCCACTGTACCAAAGAAGGCAAGGCAGGCCAGGAGAGCCCTTTAGAAGCACTGTCCAGGATCATGGTGGTGTCTTGTGGCAAGGGAGTAAGGAGGGGACAAAGAGGGCACTGCACGACACGGGTGCACAAACCTGAGTGCAGGCAGTACACGCATACACATACAAAAATAAAATAAAGAGGGCATCGACGGGTGGGCAGTTCAAAGTGGGCAGTAGTTTCTAGTTTCTGAGCATAGCTGTCACATGCTGGGTGTTTTGAAACAGCGATTTGACATCCGAGTAAGCAGCAGGGGATGTGAGATTTTCCACTTGCTTTTCAGATTTTTATCTTTGGTTGAACGTCCAAAGCTTCTCAAAGCCTGTTGCACTGGAAACCCAGCAAACCAGATTCAACAAAGAAAGGCTGGGAGGTCACTGAAAAATACGCCTAAGAAACAATCTTTCCTTTGGATTCCATTTGAAAATCCAGAATTAGAGTTGAGGTAATTGAGTGATTGCCCTGATATTTAGTTGACAATGATTCTATGGCTGCAGAGATGGCTCCATCAGGAAAGGGCTTTGTGAGAGAACCGGAACCCATGTGAAAGGCCACATGTGCTTGTCGGCCCAGCCAAGGTGAGCCGGAAGCAGGGGCAGGCACAGCCCTGCAGCCCCCTCGTCTGCTGGCTGAAGTTCCAGGCTGGTGAGGGTCCTGCGGCAGACAAAAATCAGAAAGTTCCTGAGGAACGACATCTGAGGTTGTCCTCTGTCCTCCCACATGTGTGAATTCACATATTTACACGTGTGTGCCAGGTGAGGGGTCAGATGAGCAACTGGGGTAGGTGCTGGAAAGGGAACAGAGTCGTGTGGAGTCTTCCCTCCTCTCTGGCCCTTGGCTCCCCTGTAACTCAGGGAACTTCAGATCCTCTGTCCCGTAGCTTAGGCTCCAACTTCCTGACTTGTTTCCTTGCACACTCGGGTTTCAGAGCCTCCACCTCCCAGACATCTGTTTTCTTATCTCATGAGCCTCCCATGTTTCTCCCAAGCTGTCTTATGACAACATCTTGGAGGAACAGGGTTTTAAACTTTTCCAGAGACAAAGGTCCTCCATTTTCAAATTGATTATTATTAACTACTAAATATTACATTTAATGTGATATTCAGAGAACATCCAGGTTCATCAAAAAGAAAGAAAAAGCTGCCGGGTGTGGTGACGCATGCCTTTAATCCTAGCACTTGGGAGGCAGAGGCAGGCGGATCTCTGTGAGTTCAAGGCAGCCTGGTCTACAGAGTGAGTTCCAGGCCAGCTGGGACTAAAGGGAGACCTTGTCTCAAAAAGACCAAAAAAAAAAAGAAAAAAAAAAAAAAAGAAAAGAAAAAGCTGTACCTTCTTGGAGGCTATGAAAACCTTTAGGCTTGCTAAGATGTGTTGATTTTGCTTCTTGTCAGATGAATTGCAAAGAGCTGCCTTTAGGCTTAGGGTTCTAGTTTGTTTTCTGTTGATGTGATAAAACACTCTGGCAAAAGGAATTTAGGGAAAGAAAGGGTTTATTTCAGCTTATAGGTTATGGTCCACCATTGAGGGGTGTCGGGGTGGAAACTCAAGCAGGGACCTGAAGCAGAAGCCGTGGAAGGACGCTGCTTGATCACCCCCACCCCCACCCCCACCCCCACCCCAGGCTCATGCTCAGTTACTTTTCTTTTTAAATATTTTGCTATTTTTATTTTATGTATATGAGTGTACTGCCTGCGTGTGTGGAAGTGCACTTCTGTTGTGCAGTGCCCACAAAGGTCAGAAGAAGGCATCAGATCCCCTTGAACTGGAGTTACAGATTGTTGTTTGCTGCCATGGGGGTGCTGGGAATTGAACCCTGATCCTTTGGAAGAGCAGCCAATGAGCTTAACCACTGAACTGCCCCTTCAGCCCCTTAGTTACCCTGTTTACACAGTCAGAACCGCCTGCCCAGGGGCTGGTGCTGCCTGCAGTGGGGTGGGCCCTTCCACAGCAATAACAACTAAGACAGCTCCCTACAGGCATACCCTCAGCCCAGTCTGACCTGGGAAACTCTTCAATTGATGACCTTAGGTCATAGTAAGTTGGAAGTTAAAATAACTCAGATACTTAAACACTGAGAGAATCTATTCTTCTCCGACTCATTTGGTCAGCCAGTGTTATCTCAGAGGAGGCAGGATGCAAAGCCAAGCCTGGTTCCTTCTTTGTTTCCTCTCCTCTTTCCTTCCCCTCTCCTCTTCTCCCTTTCCCTTCCCTCCCTTCCCTTTCCCTTCCCTCCCTTCCCTTTTCCTTCCTTTCCCTTCTCCTCCCCACTCTTCTCCCTTCTCTAATCTTTGTAGGTTATTTTACTGCCACTCTTTACACAGCTCTTCTCAGCTACCACCCAACTCCCGGCACTCAGCTCAGGACCCCCCACCACCACCCAAGACTCTCTATTTGCACTTCTGTGTCTTCTTGCAGGGTCTCAGAGGTTTGAGAGAAGACTGAGGGCTGATCAACCATAATAAAAAGTTGGGTTTCAGGCTTTAAAACCCTCTAATTGCCTCTGATAAAGGAGTTATAGTTCCTGCATTCATTTAGATCCAGCTCCAACAAACTTCTAGTGTTCTGTGTATGCATTTTCATTCTTTCTTTTCTCGTTTCTTTTTCTTTCTTTCATCGTCATCATCATTATTATCATCATGAAAATTTATAATCTAACTATTTATTTATTTATTTATTTATTTATTTATTTATTTATTTGTATGAATGTACTGACTGCGTGTAGGTTTGTGCACCCATGTCATGCAATGCCGCGGAGGTCAGAAGAGGGTCTCGGATTCCCCTAGAACTGGAGTTCTAGAATTGGAGTTACAGATGGTTCTCAGCCGCCATGTGGGTGCTGGGGATCGAACCCGGGTCCTCTGCAAGAGCGGTCGGTGCTCTTAACCACTAGGCCATCCCTCCAGTCCCTATAATCTAACTTTATAATCCATTAACTCATCTATAAAGTGTATCTTTCTATATTCTGTTTAATCATCTATCATCTATCTATATCTATCATCTGTTTATATTTACATATATGTGTGTGCATCAATATGTTATATATGAATGTTCAAAGTCAGAAGTGCACATAATTTGAAAACTCCTTAACAGTTTATTTTATTTTATTTATTTATTTTTTGTCTTTTTAAGACAGGGTCTCCCTGTAGCCCCAGCTGTCCTGGAACTCACTCTGTAGACCAGGCTGGCCTTGAATTCACAAAGATCTGCCTGCCTCTGCCTCCCAAGTACTAAGATTAAAGGTGTGCACCACCATGCTGGGCTAACAGTTTATTTTTAATATATCATAAGTAAACCTGTATACTGTTTTTTCTTGGTTTCTGAATTTTGAGATTGTTTTGGCTTCCTGTCGCACAAGATGATGATGTATGTCATCTATTCCCTCATACACAAACCCTCCACTCTCCTCCTATTCCCTGTTTGATCAGTTTTACATTTTATAATTACTGGTACATGACCATTGTTCACAGTGGATCTACTTAATGTGTTGTGATTACCTTGCATCCTTGCATTTCTGAACACATTTCTACTTTCTTAGTGTTTTATTAATGTACTTGGGGTCCTATGTACCATTCAAACCTCTCTCTCTCTCTCTCTTTCTCTCCTGCCTTGGAGGTCAGAGGACAACTTTCAGCAGTTGGTTAGGTCTTAGGGATCAAACTCAGATAGTCAGGCTTGGTGGCACAGCCTTTAGCATTACCTACTGAGTCACTCCCACCAGCCCAATATGTAAACTTTTTAATATTACTTTTTCCTCACCTTCTTCTGAGGCCCTCTGAATTCCCAGTAGTTACCTTTTCTCAAAGTTACCCTTTCATAGAGAGTAAATGCTGCGTCCTTGTCTTCTGGGTGTTGTGACTGTCAGTAGAGGAAGGTGTTGGCTGAATGGAGAAGGTGTCTGGAGGACTTCCGGCCATCTCTACAGAGTTTTAACTCACCCCTAGCTTCAGCTTCACACCGGCCCATCGATTCCATCATTTCCCCACAATCCAGATTTCTTTTCCTTTCTGAAATCTTCAGCTTCTTTCCATCTTCCAAAACTTTGTCAACATCTTCCCTCTCTTGCTTCCTTTCTTTTTTTGTTGTTGTTGTGGGTTTTTTTTTGTTGTTGTTCTTTTAAATGGCATGCTTTCTTTAAAAACCTTAAGTGAACTTGGGAAAGAATTGAATGAGTAACTAACGGCTTCCTGATCTATTGCCCACGCATCATCTTTCCCCATTCCCTTAAGCAGTATGAAGAGAGAAGACTTTTCTTTTTTTAATTAGAATGACATTCTTTATTTCTTTCCCTTCCCCAGTTCACTTGCTGGACCCCTCTTTGTTACTTTCTCCCAGGACTTTTTCTATTCTGAATCAATGTTCTTACAGATGTATGTATATATGTGTATGTGGATACATATATTTGGGTACATATTCTATAAAGATTCATGTCTATATTTTAAATGAAGTAACATGAACTCTGTTGTTATGCAACTTGTTATTTATTTTATTTAAGTTGTTGATGTCATAGACACCTGCTCATTTAGATCTCAGTTTTTTTATTTTTAATTAATTAATTTTTAAGGGATTCACAATATAAGAGCACAGTTGCTTTCAGATGACATTAATGTTGCTCAGTTTGCCTTACAATTAGGTAATTGGCACTAGCATCCACAGATGAGGGCTACCATTCATCGTTTGTTTTGCTGGGACTGTGTTACTTCACTCAGCATGATATCTTCTAACTCCATCCATTTACCTGCAAAGTTCATGATGTCATCTTTCTTTACCGCTGCATAGGACTCCATTGTGTAGATGTAGTACCACATTCTATCTACTTGTCAGTTGAGGGGCACTTGGGTTGGCTCCAGCTCTTTGCTATTGTGAAGAGAGTTGCAATAAACATGGCTGTGCATGTATCTCTGTGGTAATGTGAGTCTTGTGGTTATATACCCAGGAGTGGTATGACTGGGTCAGATAGCAAGTCCATTCTGAGTCTTCCAAGGGTTCCTCACACTACTTTCCATAGTGGCTGTACAAGTTTACATTCCCACGAGCAGTGGATGGGTGTTCCCCTTTCCCCACAACCTCTCCAGCACTTGGTTTTCTTGATCCTAGCCAGTCTTATTGGAGTAAGATGATATCTTCAAGTGGTTTTAATTTGCATTTCCTTAATTATTAGTGATGTTGAACACTTTTAAAGATGTTTCTCAGCCATCTCTAATTCCTCACTTGTGAAGTCTCTGTTCAGCTCTTTGCTCCATCTTTTGAGTGATTCATTTGTTTTCTTTCTTCTTTGTTTTTTTTTTTTTTTCATTTATTTATTTTTGTATGTGTATGAATGTACTGTCTGCATGCAGGTCTGTGCACCCGTGTCGTGCAATGCCGCGGAGGTCAGAAGAGGGTCTCGGATTCCCCTGGAACTGGAGTTCTCCTGGAATTGGAGTTACAGACGGTTCTTAGCCGCCATGTGGGTGCTGGGGATCGAACCCGGGTCCTCTGCAAGAGCGTCGGTGCTCTTAACCGCTAGGCTATCCCTCCAGCCCCTCTTCTTTGTTTTTTTGAGTAGTTTATGTACTCTGGAAATCAATGCTTTGTCAGATGTTTCTGCAGTAAAGGTTTCTTCCCACTCTGTGGATTTTCTCTTCACTTCCTTAATTGCTTCTTTTGATGTACAGAAGCTTTTGAGTTTAATGAGATCCCATTTATCAACTATTGATCTTAATTCTTGCACAGCTGCTGTCTGATTTAGGAAGTCATTTCCTACACCTATGTCTTGTAGGCTGTTGCCAACTTTTTCTTCTGTTGCCTTCAAAGTTTTGGGTTTCACGTTGAGGTCTTTGATCCATCTGGAGTTGACTTTTTTACTGGGCAAGAGGTAGGGGTTTAATTTCATTCTTCTACAAATGGTGATCCAGTTTTGCCAACACCACTTGTTGAAGATACTGTCTTTCCTCCATTGTGTGTTCTTGGCCCCCTTGTCAAATATGAGGTGGCTAAAATTGTATGTGCTCAAGTTTGGATCTTCAGTTTTGTTCCATTGGTCAACAGGTCTGTTTTTGTGCCAGTACCAAGCTGTTTTTATGGCTATAGCCCTGTAGTATAGTTTGATGTCTGGTAGAGCAATCCCCCCTGTATTGCTCTTTTTGCTCAGGGTTGCTTTGGCTATTCGGAGTCTTATTTTCCAAATGAAATTAAGGATTTTTTCCCAAGCTTGTGAAGAAACTCTTGAGGATTTTAATTGGATTAAATCTTAAATTTAATTAAATCAAATTTAATTGCATTAAATCTGTACAAGAGTTTGGGTAGAATGGACATTTTTACTATATTAATTTTCCCTATCCATAAACATGGGAGGTTTTTCCATCTTCTGATGTCTTCTTCAATTTCCTTCTTCAGGGGTTTAAATTTTTTTTGTAGAGATCTTTGCTGTCTTTGGTTAGGTTTGTTCCTAGGTATTTTATTGTTTTTGAGGCTACCGTGAGTGGGAAATTCTCCTTGTATTCCTTCTTCAGTTGCTACTGATTTTTCTAGGTTAATTTTGTAACCTGCCACTTTACTGAAACTCTTAATCGTTTCTAGGAGCTTTCTGGTTTAGTTTTTAGCATCCCTTAAGTAAACAATCATATCATCAGCAAAAAGGGATAGCTTGGCTTCCTCTTTTCCAATTAGTACTCCTTTAATTTCCTTTTCTTGCCTTACTGCCCTAGCAAGTGTTTCAAGCACTATATTGAAGAGGAGTGGTGATTGGGACAGCCTTGCTAAGTTCCTACCTTTAAAGGGAATGCTTCTGTTGTTTTCCCATTTAGGATGATATTGGCTGTGGGTTTCCTGTATATGGCTTTGATTACATTGAGGAATGGTCCCTCCAATGCGATTCCCTCTAGGACTTTAAGCATGAAGGGATGCTGGATTTTTTTGAAGGCTTTTTTGGCATCAATTGAGATGATCATGTGTTTTTTGTCTTTCAGTCCATTTATATGTTTTATGATATTTATTGATTTTCCACCTTGGTCATGATCTTCTTGATGTGGTTATGCGGTTTGCAAGTATTTTGTTGAGAATTTTTGCATCTGTGTTCATTAATGAGATGGGTCTATAGTTCTCCTTTTTGGTTGTATATTTGCCTGGTTTTGGTATTAGAGTGATGCTGGCTTCATAGAAGGAATTTGGGAGAAATCCCTCTCTTTGTATCCTTCTAAACAACTTGAGTAATAATGGCTGTAAGTCTTTTTGAAATGTTTTATAGAATTCTGCTGTGAAACCATCTGGGCCTGGGCTTTTTTTTAGTTGGGAGGTTTCTTATTACATCTTCAACTTCTTCATATATTATGGTTGTGTTTACGCTGTCGATCTCTTCTTGGTTAAGCTTTGGTGATTCCTAGGATTTCAGATATTCATCCATTTCTCCTAGGTTTTCAAACTTCGTAGAGTATAGGTTTTTGAAGTATTCCCGTATGATTGTCTGGATCTTTTCATTGTCTGTTGTGATGTTTCCCCTTTCATCACAAATTCTATTGATTTGGAGTAGTTCTTTCTTTCTTTTGGTTAACTGGGCTTGAGGTCTGTCTATCTTGTTTATTCTCTCAAAGAACCAACTTTTGGATTCATTGATTTTTTTTTTTTGTATTGTTTTCTTTGTTTCTATTTCATTGATTTCTGCTCTGATTTTTGTTATTTCCTCCTGTCTGTGTTGTGTTTAGGGTTCATTTGTTGTTGTCTCTCAAGTGTTTTTAGCTGCAGTGCTGGATCATTCATTTGTGCTCTTTCTGTTTTTCAAATGTAGGCACCCAGGCCTATAAACTTACCTCTTAGGACTGTTTTTAAAGTATCCCATAGGTTTTGTTGTGTTGTATTATCATTGTCATTCAATTCCAGGAATGCTTTTATTTCTTTATTAATTTCTTCCTTGACCCATTCATTATTCAGGAGAGTGTTGTTTAGTCTACATGTGTTCTTGTAGATTGTAGGGCTTATCCTGGTATTGATTTTGAGTTTTATTGCACTGTGGTCTGATAGAATGCATGAAATCATTTCAATCTTTTTGTACTTGTGGAGGTTTTTTATGTGTCCCAGTATGTGGTTGATTTTGGAGAATGTTCCATGGGGTGCTGAGTAGAAATTGTATTCTCTGGTATTAGGGTGGAATATTCAGTAGATGTCTGTGAGGTCTGTTTGGTGTATTGTATCATTCAGTTCAGATGTCTCTCTGTTTATTCTTTGTCTGGTTGACCTGTCCAAAGGGTTCAGTGAGGTATTGAAGTCCCCTACTATTAGTGTGCTGGGGTTAATCTGTGCCTTGCGGTCCTGGAGAATTGTCTTCATAAAGTTTGGTGCACCAGAGTTTGGTGCATATATAATCATGATTGTGAAATCTTCATGTTCAATTGTTCCTTTGATAAAAATGTAATGGTCTGGGTCTGGAGAGATGGCCTAGTGGTTGAGAGCACTGACTGCTCTTACAGAGGACCCAGGTTTGGTCCCCAGCACCCACATAGCAACTGAGAACTGTCTTTAACTCCAATTCCAGGAGAACTTCACTTCCAGGGGAATCCGACACCCTCTTCTGACCTCCATGGCATGGCACAACATGGATGCACAAACCTACATGCAGACAGGACATTCTTACACATAAAAAATAAATAAAAATTTAAAAAATATATTAAAAAATGTAATGGCCTTCTTTGTCTCTTTGGATTTCTTTTACTTTGAAGTCTATTTTGTCTGATATTAAAATAGCAACACCTGGGGGCTGGAGAGATGGCTTAGTGGTTAAGAGCGCTGACCGCTCTTACAGAGGAACCGGGTTCGATCCCCAGCACCCACATGGCAGCCGAGAACCGTCTGAAACTCCAATTCCAGGAGAACTCCAGTTCCAGCGGAATCCAACACCCTCTTCTGACCTCCACGGCATTGCACGACACGGGTGCACAGACATTACATTCATACACATATAGAAATAAATAAAATTAAAAAAATAAATAAAATAGCAACACCTGCTTTCTTTTTGGTACCATTTGCTTGGAATATTTTTCCATCCTTTCACTTTAAGTTGGTGCCTATCCTTGAGGGTAAGATATGTTTCTTGTAGATGGCATATAGATGGGTTTTGTTTCCTAATCCAATCTCCCAGTCTATATCTTCTGATTGGGGAGTTTAATCCATTAATATTTAAGGTTATAACTGAAAGATGTGTGTTGATTCTTTCACCTTATTATCCATTTGCAATTTTGGTCTAGGTTTCTACTTCTGCAGCTATGCTTTTATTAATTTCTCTTTCTAGGTGCCTGGGGATAGTTGCTCCTTTCTTCTGTCCTTTGTATTGCTTCAAGTATTCTCTGAAGGGTTGGTTTTTCCGGACATGTATTCTATCATCTTGTTTATGTCATGGAAGATTTTTCTCTCTCCTTCAACTATAATTGACATTTTTTTTTTGGTCTTTTCGAGGCAGGGTCTCCCAGTAGCCCCAGTTGTCCTGGAACTCACTCTATAGACCAGGCTGGCCTTGAACTCACAAAGATCCACCTGCCTCTGCCTCCGAAGTGCTAGGATATAATTGACATTTTTGCTGGGTATAGTAACCTGGGTTGGCATCTATAGTCCTTTAACATTGGGAATGCTTTGCTCCACATTCTCCTTGCTTTCATAGTTTGCACTGAGAAGTGAGTTGTAATTCTGGTGGGTTTCCTCTTATATGTAACTTGTTTTTCTCTTGTGGCTTTCAGAATTTTGTCTTTGTTTTTGGCATCTAGCATTTTAACTATGATATGGTGTGGGGAGTTTCTTTTCTGGTCTTGTCTAGACATGTGCTTCTTGTATTTGTATTGGTTTGTCTTTTTTTAGTTTAGGGAAATTTTCATCTATTATTATGTTGAAGATCTGATCAATACCATTCTCTTGGGATTCTTCTCCTTCCTCTTTCCTTTGATGTGGAGGTTTGATCTTTACATAGTGTGCCACAATTCCTGGTTGTTCCACTTTTGTGTATTTTTAAAATTTCCATAATCTTTACTTGAGGTTTTTAGTTGTTCTGTGTTATCTTCCAGGTCTGATATTCTTTGTTCTGCTTCCTCCATTCTACTTCTGAGGCTTTTTCTGTTCCTTTCCTCTTGATGGGATGAGTGTTTGATTTCCTTTTTCATTTCATCTTGTGATTTCTTTAGTATTTCCACTTCATTTGGAGCTTCTCAGTCTCTTCCTGTAGCTCTTTGCTTCTCTGGTTCGTTTCCTTTTTTATTACAACATGGATCTTTTCAGTGTTTCCAGTTCCTTCTGTAGTTTGTAATTTTCTCCCTCTAGTTCTTTCTGGTGTTTGTCATTCTCTCTCTCTCTCTCTCTCTCTCTCTCTCTCTCTCTCTGTCTCTCTCTCTCGGCCCTTCTTGAGTTTTTCATTCTTTCTCCTTAGTTCTCTGACTTGTTCTTTAAATTCTTTGATTTCTTTGAATATATCTGTAATTGTTCCTCTAAGATCTGCATCCTAGGCCATCCCCAGGGGGATCCCACTGTAGGAATCTCCCACAGGGTTGGTAGATCTTGGTGTGGAATTATACTGTACCTTTCCCATGTTGTCCCTTTGTCATGTCCCTGGCATGTAGGTTTCTCTTTGCCTGTATTCCAATGTGAATCTCAAATGCTTCTTCACTGTGTTGAAGGCTTGCTTTTCTTGCCTTCTTCAGATACCTTCCTTGTTTGTTTGATTTGTTTTTCTCCTTGTTTATGGAATGTTGTCTAAGGTTTAGGCTTTCTAGTGGAAGTCTAACTCACTCTTCCCTTTCTGTTCTGAAGGTTCTTGGACACTCTGTCAGCAGTTCCAGCTGGCGGGGGTGGGGGGTGGGGTGGGGGGATGGGGGTATATGCCTTGTTTAGCCCGCTGGGGACATTTCTCTGCTGTGTCTTCATCATTCAGACAGGTCCCCTGGACAGGAGTTTCCTCTACCCTCTGAGGAAGTAAGCAACAAGCTACAAGCAAGCAGCCAGGAGGACGCTTTGTTCATCTTCCAATATCCTCTGGCTCTAGGAGTTTGACCCTGCTATCATTGTCATTGTCAAGGGGAACCTGGAAAGAGAAGCCTCACAGCCACAGTCACGTGGCATGGTGGAGAGTGACGTTCGACTGGGCCTGGGCAGTGGGTTAGCTTTGGGGTTGTTTACAAGATGCACAGGGCCTTCTGGGCAGCAGGAGCGAGGAAAGATTTCAGAGCAGGAATACACACTTCGTGTGTGGAAGGAACGATGACTGACACAAATAGCTCCGTGCTAAATTTTGCAATCATTTAGTCTCACACACACACACACACACACACACACACACACACACGCACGCACACATGCACACACACACACACACACACACACACACACACGCACATCCTAGCAGCTTGGGGACCCTTCAGTAAATTCTAGAGTGTTGGAGTAACTCTTAACACCTAGAAGTGGCTCAATTTTGATATTATGAGGACAGGGCTCCTCTCTGTCGCTGTTTATGTGGTCACTTTCTGCCCTTTGGCTCACATTTTCCATCCCCTTTGTGCCTGGGGGCCTGCTTGATGCTTTCCCTCCAGTTCAGCTGATTTCTGTCTCTGCCTAAAATTTCCTAAGAGAATCTGACAGTGAGGTTTCTCAGCCACCTGGGTCTATGAACAAAGCACTTGCATTTGGGGCTCCTCTAGCATCTAACTCCAAAGCTAGCCAAGGTCATGGCCAGGCTTTCACCTATGGCCTAATTTCTTTACCCATTCACCAACATTCATGATTGCTGAGGCCCTGTCCGGGCAGGTGGATCTGTGATGAAGTGCGTGGTTCCCAGCGCCCAAGAATTCTCTCATAAGCTGCTCTGCTAAGAGCAGCGTGGTTCTGTGTCTTGCATTACAGTGGAATCGAGCAGGATTCCCAAGGCGAAGTAAATCAAACTACTGTTTCCTACTGTCTGTTCAAATTTGATGCATATAGGCTAATTCTCCTAAAT
The DNA here is from genome assembly GCA_009823505.1 of Rhizomys pruinosus. NCBI lineage: Eukaryota > Metazoa > Chordata > Mammalia > Rodentia > Spalacidae > Rhizomys > Rhizomys pruinosus. The sequence goes on from VZQC01003386.1 coordinate 439,668, forward strand.
TTTGGCTGAAATTTAATAATCTGCAATTTTGCCCAAATCCATGACTTTTCTGGAAACATTAAAAATGTCCCTCTTTGGCTGGGGAGACAGCTCAGCTGCTAAAGTGCTTGCTGTGTAAGAGTGAGGACCCGAGATCAAACTCCCAACACCCATGTCAAACGTTGGCTGTGATAAGCACTGCGGTAACCCTAGCACTGCGGAGGCAGAGACAGCAGAGCCGTAGAGCTCATGGGGCAGTCTAGCTGAATCGATGAATTCCAGGCTGAATGAAGAGATACCATGGAGAAACAACTAAAGATAACACTCTGTCATCCTCTGGTCTTCACATGAGCACACACACACACACACACACACACA
>VZQC01003386.1:441212-473164 GCA_009823505.1 Rhizomys pruinosus
GCCTTCCTACCCCACCTACCCCACCCCGCGTGTCATCTTCCCGGGCCTTCCTACCCCACCCCGCGTGTCAGCTTCCCGGGCCTTCCTACCCCCACCCCGTGACTCAGCCTTTTTCCCTCTGTAGCTTGGTGACCAGAGTTTCTGGCCTTCTGTGTATCCCCCTCCTCCCCCCCAAGATTGAGGGAGGAGAGGTAAAGAGGGAAAGGCCATGGGAGGTGTCTCTATTTGAAGAGCTGGGCTGGGAACGGACTCAGCATTTCTGGGTCTGACATGTGATTGCAGATGACACTTGCCTCTCATGGGGGCGGGGGTTCTTTGATGAGACTGCTGGAGACAGATGCTGGAGACAATGAGTTATCACCTCGAGTTTTTTTGTTTTTTTTGTTTTTTTGTTTTTTCGTCTTTTTGAGACAGGGTCTGTCTATAGCCCCAGATGGCCTGGAACTCACTATGTAGACCAGGATGGGCTTGAACTCACAGAGACCCGCCTGCCTCTGCCTCCCGAGTCCTGGGATTAAAGGCGTGCGCTACCATGCCCGGCCACCTCACATTTGTTATATGGACAAAAGCATCTCTTTTGTGCTTTCTGATGGCTTATGACTGTTTCCTTAACTGGGATACAAGCAAACTCTGGATGGTTCACATCTTATACACAGGAAGTACTTAGGCCTCCTTTGTCTCCATGTGCATAATATTAGAAAAGCTAGGTTCTCAGCCCAGAAAGAAACAGATATTTCTGTTGCAGATACTTTTGACTGGGACCCAAGGAAGAGTTCTCTATCTCTGTTGGCAAGATAGAGTCTGGGCAGAAGTACAGTGTGGACAGGGACTGAGGTTCGGTGAGAGCCCCAGCATATGTGAGACTATTTCTCTGAGCTGGCTTCCCTAATATAGAACCAGGTGTGACTTGAAGCTGGGGGAATACATTTAAAACTCTCCAGTTTATGACAACCATTGGCCATTAGTGGACAGACTCAGTTGGAACCCTATATATCAGACTGGGACAGACCTCATGTCAAGAGATTTGGGTTCAGGTGTGTACTTGGTAAGTTTCTAGTGTGAACTAAGGTAAAGTCTCTGTTGCCAGGCACCATAGTTCCTTCACCTATTGAGTAACTATATTAATATTAAGTAGATATTAGTAGAAATTTCAGAGGTTTCTATGAGAAGGAAATGTGTCCTAATATGTGCAATCTAAAATAGGAAGCAAATATTAACATGGTTATTCATCCAACAAATCATACAGACAGCATTTTATGAAAAAGCAAAAAAGAACAAGGCATTATTTTGAGTAGAGTGGAGAACACAAGACAGTGGGTAGATTATTATTTCTAAGCACCAACTGTCTTCACATACTTGCCTGTCTCCAAGTGGGGACTCCATGAACCTGGGTTGGGCCCTCTGTGTGCAGAGTGGTATCAGCAAGTGCCTGTGTGCATGGCAAGTATTGTTAACAGGGAGCTTAGTGTCAGGATTTGGATTCATATTGGAACCAGAAAACAATCAAACTAGAAGGGACTTCAAATATCAACCTACTGAGCCCCCTATTTGGAGGCCCCAAAAGATGAAATGATCTGTTACAATTTTCACAGAAATGTCAAGGACAAAGGACGCTCCTTCCCTCAGTGTCCACTGCAGGACATGGACTCCTTCCTGCAGTGTCCACTGCAGGACATGGACTCCTTCCCTAAGTGTCCACTGCAGGACATGGATTCCTTCCCTCAGGGTGTCCACTCCAGGACATGGATTCCTTCCCTCAGGGTGTTCACTACAGGACATGAATTCCTTCCCTCAGGGTGTCCGCTCCAGGACATGGACTGCTTCCCTCAGTGGCCACTCCAGGACATGGATCCCTTCCCTCAGGGTGTCCACTCCAGGACATGGACTCCTTCCCTCAGGGCGTCCACTCCAGGACATGGACTCCTTCCCTAAGGGTGTCCACTCCAGGACATGGACTCCTTCCCTCAGTGTCCACTCCAGGACATGGATTCCTTCCCTCAGGGTGTCCACTACAGGACATGAATTCCTTCCCTCAGGGTGTCCGCTCCAGGACATGGACTGCTTCCCTCAGTGGCCACTCCAGGACATGGATCCCTTCCCTCAGGGTGTCCACTCCAGGACATGGACTCCTTCCCTCAGGGCGTCCACTCCAGGACATGGACTCCTTCCCTCAGGGTGTCCACTCCAGGACATGGACTCCTTCCCTCAGTGTCCACTCCAGGACATGGATTCCTTCCCTCAGGGTGTCCACTACAGGACATGAATTCCTTCCCTCAGGGTGTCCGCTCCAGGACATGGACTGCTTCCCTCAGTGGCCACTCCAGGACATGGATTCCTTCCCTCAGGGTGTCCACTCCAGGACATGGACTCCTTCCCTCAGGGCGTCCACTCCAGGACATGGACTCCTTCCCTAAGGGTGTCCACTCCAGGACATGGACTCCTTCCCTCAGTGTCCACTCCAGGACATGGATTCCTTCCCTCAGGGTGTCCACTACAGGACATGAATTCCTTCCCTCAGGGTGTCCGCTCCAGGACATGGACTGCTTCCCTCAGTGGCCACTCCAGGACATGGATCCCTTCCCTCAGGGTGTCCACTCCAGGACATGGACTCCTTCCCTCAGGGCGTCCACTCCAGGACATGGACTCCTTCCCTAAGGGTGTCCACTCCAGGACATGGACTCCTTCCCTCAGTGTCCACTCCAGGACATGGATTCCTTCCCTCAGGGTGTCCACTACAGGACATGAATTCCTTCCCTCAGGGTGTCCGCTCCAGGACATGGACTGCTTCCCTCAGTGGCCACTCCAGGACATGGATCCCTTCCCTCAGGGTGTCCACTCCAGGACATGGACTCCTTCCCTCAGGGCGTCCACTCCAGGACATGGACTCCTTCCCTAAGGGTGTCCACTCCAGGACATGGACTCCTTCCCTCAGTGTCCACTCCAGGACATGGATTCCTTCCCTCAGGGTGTCCACTACAGGACATGAATTCCTTCCCTCAGGGTGTCCGCTCCAGGACATGGACTGCTTCCCTCAGTGGCCACTCCAGGACATGGATCCCTTCCCTCAGGGTGTCCACTCCAGGACATGGACTCCTTCCCTCAGGGCGTCCACTCCAGGACATGGACTCCTTCCCTCAGGGTGTCCACTCCAGGACATGGACTCCTTCCCTCAGTGTCCACTCCAGGACATGGATTCCTTCCCTCAGGGTGTCCACTCCAGGACATGGATTCCTTCCCTTCTCCATGTGGGTGGATTTGGGTCAACATCTGTTACCCAACATCCGTGATGAATTTTCTTTTTTTTTATTTTATTTTTTATTATTTTATTTTATTTTATTTATTTTGGTATGTGTATCAATGTACTGTCTGCATGCAGGTTTGTGCACCCGTGTCGTGCAATGCCGCGGAGGTCAGAAGAGGGTCTCGGATTCCCTTGGAACTGGAGTTCTCCTGGAATTGGGGTTTCAGATGGCTCTTGGCCGCCATGTGGGTGCTGGGGATTGAACCCGGGTCCTCTGTAAGAGCGGTCAGCGCTCTTAACCGCTAGGCCATCTCTCCAGCCCCTCCGTGATGAATTTTCATCTGGAGCAAGGGAAGACCAGGGTTGCATTTTCACATAACCAGAGAGCTAGAGTGTCCTGGTTACAGTCCTACAACTGTCATCTGAGATGAGACGGGCATCAACTAGATCAGATCAGCCTGCTGGCACGTCTGTGAGGGAGTGTATTGATTGTTAATTGATGTGGGAGGGCCCAGCCCACTGTGGGTGGTCCCATCTCCAGCCAGGTGGTCCTGGGCTGTGTAAGAAAGCTGGCTCAGAATGAGGAAGCCACCCAGGCACAGTCCTCCATAGTAACTTCCTGCCACAATGGACTGTGATGTTATTAACCTTTCCTCCCTTCAATGACTTTTGGTCAGAGTCTTTTATCATAGCAATGGAAATGAAACTAGAACATATAGTTTGTAAACAAACACAATGTGGGAAGTTTAGTACTTGTAGCAGGTAAGGAGAACATGGAAGTTTTTCCAACAGCAATGGCTTCCTAGAACAAGGTAGCAGCACTAGGTTTAATTAGGGAGCTTGTACACATTCACATAGGAAAGCATTCCCTGAGGATGCTCAGTCTAAGAGGGATGTTACTGGGGCTGGAGACATGGCTCAGCAGTTAAGAGCACTGGCTGCTCTTGCAGAGGGCCTGAGTTCAATTCCCAACACCCAGATGGTAGCTAGCAGCCACCAGTAACTCCAGTTTCAGGGGATCTAAAGCCCTTTTCTGAACTCTGCAGGTATTGCATGGGTGCATTTACATACATGCAGGCAATACACTGACATGCATAAAATAAAAATAGTAAATCAAATATTTTAAAAATAGGTACATTACTGAACATGTCATTTTGTAAAAAAATAAATTTTTTAAATTTTGCGTGTATGAGTGTATTGACTGTATGTCAATAACATTGTCATACTGTATGTCATAACACAGTGTACCTGTGTTTGCAATGCCTGTGGAGGTCAGAAGAGGGTGTCAGACCCCCTGGAATTGGACCCAGTGCTCTTAACAGCTGAGGCGTCTCTCCAGCATGTTCATTTTAAAGCATCCTTCAAGAAGGAAAGATGGCTTAAACATACCTAGGCATGCTCAACTCAAAGTGCATGCTTGGAAGGTTAAAATGATGGTAGGAAATCTTTTTGACATGCTTAGCCTGTATCATAAAGGTGACAGACAGGAATTTTTTTGGGTATGTTCAACTTCTTTTTCCTCAAAAAGTTTTAGCTTAAACTGAGGGGAAAGTCATGTTGAAGGTGTGTTAATACAGAATTTTCTCCTAATGATGCCTGCCTCACCTAACTGCAAACAGTCTTAGTGTCATTTTCAGAAAATCTGAACATATACTTGAGGACAGATTTGCCTTTGGTAGGTTAGACAAATGCTTGGTATCTAGATCTGTGGAAGACCCACTGTTTAAAGCCCCACAGCAGCCTTGACAGAGTCATGATCATTTCAGAGCACACTTGTAAGACTGCCAGCTTGCTTTTTATCACTGCCCTAAAATCATGTGAAGCTCTAGCCCTTTGTCCTACTATATTATTTTATTTTCTTAACATATCTTTCCTGTCTGGCACAATACAGTTGTATAGGCATTTGTAGATTACTTTTAAGATAATTCATTGCAGTGCCAAAACCCCAAACAAACAAATAAACAAACAAAAAACATCAAACAAATGAAATCTCAAGAGAGTCAGGGATTTGGAGTAGGTTTAAACAGCGGCTGCACCACAGGTAGCTTTGTAGTCATGTTGAATTTAATGTCTGACACACTAGCTTAACTACAGCAAGTCTGAGACCATCCCTGAGCTGCTTTCCCAGATGAACCAGGTGTGACTTGGAGCTGGAGGAGTCCATTTACAATTCTAGTCAATACGTCATTATCCATTTCCTGTGTTTGATGCTCTGGTACTTTGTCTCTGCAAAGTATTTCACCTTAGTGCCTTCTTTGCTGTGACTTAGTCAAGAAAGACTGATTCAGCCGGGCAGGACATTAGACCTTATTTTAAACATGTCGTCAAGCATCTAATGACCTAGGATAGTCACTAGGAATGGTGGAAATACACATTACAAATCCTATCCAATATCTAGGAATATCTCATGTTGTAAGATGTCACATTAAACAGGGAATAGAGAATGGATATGATTTGAAAATAGAAATGCAGTGAAAACAATCAATAGTTCCTACTCTGTTCTCTCTCCCCCTCCCCCTCCCCCTCCCCCTCCCCCTTCCCCTCCCCTCCTCCCCTTCCCCCTCCCCTCCCCTCCCTCTCCCCTCACACTTCCAATACCCCTCTCCCTCTCCATGTCTGTATTTGAGTACATGCGAGTGTGTGTATGCGTGTTTGTGGAGGCTACGGGAAGCCTGCGGCTGTCTGCTTGTATTGTTCTCCAGGTCTCACTGCACCTGGAGCTCACTGGACGGCAGGTGAGCCCCAGGGAATGCACCTGTCTCTTCTACTCCAAACACTAGAATTACAGGTGTATACCACTGTGTTGGCCTTTTCCATGGTGCTGGGATCCAAACTCAGGTCTCCTCCTTGCACAGTGACTGAGCCGTCTTCTCAGCTCCTGACTCTGTGCTTTCAATCATCAGTCAGCAGCATGGATATTTTTTGAAATCAGTGTGCTTCAAACTATTATTCAGAAGATATAAGATGTAATAATATAAAATACTCCTAATACAGCCTTAGCAGATGATGTAGACTTCCTCTTCTACCACTGAACATTTCAATGGGTCCCTGGTTCGATGTGCTGCCATTTTGATGTGGCTTATGTGTTCTGTGAGAACAGTGTCTGGATGGAAGGGGACACTGGCCGACACAGAGTGCTGGATGGAAGGGGACACTGGCGGGCACAGAGTGCTGGATGGAAGGGGACATTGGCCAGCACAGAGTGCTGGATGGAAGGGGACACTGGCCAGCACAGAGTGCTGGATGGAAGGGGACACTGGCCAGCACAGAGTGCTGGTTTTTGGAAGAGAATGACTCAGTGGGTTGGAGAGAACATGGGCTGCTTCTTTGAAGATATGCGGCCTATTTTTTTTTTAATTTTTTTAAATTAATTTTATTTATTTCTGTATGTGTATGAATGTACTGTCTGCATGCAGGTCTGTGCACCCGTGTCGTGCAATGCCGTGGAGTTCAGAAGAGGGTCTCGGATTCCCCTGCAACTGGAGTTCTCCTGGAATTGGAGCTTCAGACGGTTCTCAGCCGCCATGTGGGTGCTGGGGATCGAACCCAGGTCCTCTGTAAGAGCGGTCGGCGCTCTTAACCGCTAGGCCATCTCTCCAGCCCCTATTTTTGTTTTTTAAAAACATGCAGAGAGAACCTATGGAACAAGGATAAGTTGCTTCCTAGTGAGTGATCAGAACCGATTACCTCAGAGAGCACAGGCAATGGGGGGCGTCATTCCAGCCCCTGGAAAGATCATCACCTGCTATGAAACCTGTTCTCGTACAGTTCATTAGACTGAATATTAGTGTTAGAACAGAGGAAACCGACAACCCTTTTTGCCTACTAGAAGACGTTACTCATCCCGTTTGCCCATATTTAGGACTGATATTTGTAGTCCCCGCTTCCCACCCTCACACAGCATGGGCACCAGCTGGCAGAACAGATACCACTTCATCTGTTTAATCCAGGTAGACACATTGTATAAAGTCACAGAAAATCAGCCCTACAGGGCAAGCTTCTCCCCGTCCCAGACATGTTCCCACCCAACATATGAAATAGAGGAGAAAGGAAATGGGCTGGGTAGATGGAAGGTTAGAGCAGGGACTGCCCAGATACACCCATGGTAATTCAAAATAAGGTACCAGTAAACAACGGCAGAAAGCTAGCTGTAAGGGACCTGGAGGAGGGCTGCTGATCAGTCCTGGCCCTGCAGGGTTTCATCCCAACAGCTCATTACCTCATTGACTCTCTTGGGCTTCCCTTCTATCCTGCTGAACCTTTGCAGGAAAGTAGCGTGGATGTAATGCGTGCCCAGACCAGGCTTCCTATACACGCCTCAGGGCCACATCTGGTTCTATACACACCACAGGGCCACATCCGGTTACCCTGGAGCCAGAGCATTTGAATGGCACCTTGTGCTTTCCCTCGTTGGCACCTGAGGAGACTAAAGTGATCACCGAGCATAGACTGAACATCCATGCAGCCAGGCCGCCAATGAAGGAACTCATTCCTGTTCTTTTCTGCAGGACTGCAGGTTCCCGGAGTTCCTTGGCTCTTCTGGCCATCTTGAGTTTAGTTATGCAGGAGCAAAGTGCCCTGGCAGCTCTCTTGTCAAACATCTCTTAACTCTGAAAACTTTAAAAGCCAATATACTCAAGGAGTTGAAGTATGATAAAAGTATAAAGACTAAAATAAATAAGCCTCTGAACTCATGTTAGACTTGGGCTGAAAAGAAGTAGAATGGCCCTGAAATAGATGTCCTTTTCCTTTTAAACCTAAAGAGAATAGCTGAGGTAATTTCAATGGGGTGACAAGTCACAGCTGGGAGGTCTGAGTTCCCATTTGAACCCTGCCCACTGGATAATGAAATGATCATGGGCTTAAAGAGGGCTCCAAAGTATTTTCTTTTGTCAGAAAGTATAATGATAAAAATTATGCAGTAGAATTGGTCTTTGAAAGTTATCTTAAAAACATGCATGGAGCCAGGCCTGGTGCTGCAGGACTATAATCCTAGCAATTCAGGAAGTAAGACAGGAAGATCTCCAGTTCAAAGTCAGCCCAGACTATACAGTGAATTCAAGACCAGCCTGGGCAACTGGCAATTAACAAGACCATATTTCAAAGTCAAAAGTGAATGGAGTGTTAGGGAATGCTTAGAGCACTTTCCTGGCTTTCCAGCATTATAAAAACAAAATAACAACAAAAAACCCCTTAAAAACCCTACATACACAGTTTATGCACTGGTCTTAGTAAAAACTATTCAGAGCCATGGCTAATGTTATATTATTTCAGTTTATATCTCTGTATGACAAGGAGCTAATTTTTGGTAGTGTGTTTAATATATACACAAGTTCATTGAGTTTTGAATCTTTCTTGTTTGATAATATACAAATTTAGCTTTTACATAGTTCTCTTTGAATACTTTTATGACCACATTTTACAGTTAGTAATTGAATTAGCTTCTCTCATTACTGTGACAAGATACCTGACAAAGCAACTTAGGAGGGAATGGCTTACAGTTCGGAGGACACAGTTTATCATGGTGTGGAGGACATGGTGGTGGGAACATAAGGCAGCTGGTCACACTGCGTCCTCAGAGAGATGAATGCTAGGTTCAGCTCGCTTCCTCTCTCCTGTTTTTTAATTCAGCCCATGGGATGGCAGTGCCTACATTCAGGTGGGTCTTACCTGTTCAATGAAATCTCTCTGGAAATGCCCTCACAGACATGCCTACTGGTAGGTATGTCTTTAGGTGATTCTAAGTACAGTCAAGCTGGCCACAAAGATTAGCTATCACAAACCCAAGCTCTTGTCAACCTACAAACACCAGAGCAATACCAAACTCCAACAGAGATCAAGTCCTCCGGATCCATGTCTGGCCTCTAAGACTCACGATGCATCGTCTCTGCTCCAACCTCCTTGGCAGTCCAGCTCTTTCAGGTTTGTTGGGCCTCTCTCTTGGCTCAACTCCATGCAGTGCCAACAGCTCTTCTTGCCATACATCTCACTTATCCAGCATCTCCAGTGTCCTGTGGTTTTCATTTTGACTGTGCTTCCACCTCACAGCTTCATGCAGTGGCCGCACACACTCCCTTACAGTGACTGTGATGCTGCCACACATTCCCTGGACTTAGCAGCTTTCTGGGAATGTGATGAAAACCTTGTGTCCCTGAATTATTCATATTAATTTATGCTCACAGAACTACATGAATGATCCTACCAAGATCTACTGGTATCTTGAGATGTCATCTGGCCTCTGTGTGCCTCGGCTGTTAAACCTGAGAAAACACTTCCCTAGGTGAGTGTTTAGATCGGAGACAAAGATCTGTAGTGCCCTTCTCCATTTAAGCTCTTTCTTTTCAAATTAGTTCCCACTGTTACAAGCTGGAGCCTTCATGGAGTTGGGTCTTTCCCTCAAGACACTTGTCCCGTTGTCCCAGTGCATTCCATGGGGTTTCTTTTTAATTATGATCATCCCCTTAAGGATTGGAGCTGCATCCTCTGCACTGGCCTTGCCTGCAGCTTTAGACTCTGTCGCTCTTTCCTTACTGACAGGACACTCTTCCCATTTTTCCTGCTCTGCTTCACTGTAAATCGAATAGAGCATCGAGACATAACCATCCATCAGCTGAATGTTATGTGGCCCTGAGATTTCTTTCACCAAATCCCTCTAAGACACATGGTTAGGCAGTCACAGCAAGAGTCCCACTCCTCAATACTGATCTTTCGTATTAGTTACTTCACTCATTGCTGTGACAAAATACCTGACCAAAGCAGCTTTAGGAAGGAAAGGGGTTTTGGCTCAGAGTTGGAGAGGATATAGATCTCTTATGGGAAAGAAGGTGGCAGGAATGTAAACCAGCTGGTTACATGGATCTGGAGTCAGGAGAAGACACAGGTGAACACTGGTTCTCAACTTGCTTTCTATTTTATTCCTTCTTATTCATTCAGGATGGTGCTGCCCACATCCAGACACCTTCGGGGCAAGTCTTCCCTATTTATGGGGACACCCTCACCCTCACCGTCACACACATATGCAGAAGTGTATCTCTAAGTGATTCTAAATCTATTGAAGTTGACAATGACAATGACCCATCACAGTCATATATGTTCACAAATGTTTTGTTTTGCTCTTTAATATAGGAGGTATTTGAAAGTCAGATTTCAACTTGCCACATAGAATTTTGTTGTTAACTTAGGTTCTGGGCCCAGATGATGAGGGTTATGGAGGGGACATTAACAGAAATAGGAAATACAGTGAAGAACTAGGTCCTAAGAGATGGCATGCAGGCATTCTGGGCATGTGGGACTAATGAAGTCTGTTTGCAGAGGGGCTAGAGCTGGAAATACGGATTTGAGACTGTCTGCATGGAGAAAAGCCTCCTTTATATGCAGGGATAGAAGAATAATACCGGGGAACAGAAGGGAAGGGAAGGAGAGGAAAGGGGGTTTAGGGCAAGAACAAGGAGTCAACAGAAGAGTAAACAAAAGGATGAGAGATGATGCAGGGAAGTGTCAGAAGGTCCCGAGGGCAGGCTGCACCAGAGCAGAGTATCGTTCCTCTACCAAAAGCTGAAGGTGAATGAGGAATGAGAACTGTCCACCAGGGTGCAGAGGTGAGCGTTGGAGGAAGTACAGCCAGCAAAGGTCTGATGGAGCCTGCACATCTTCCAGAACTCTTGTGGGAAAGATGAGTAATTAAGGAGTTATCTGAGAGTACCTGTGTTAGGGAGGGTCAGGGGGCTCGGCCCTCACTCCACTTCTCCCACTATGAACCAGGGAAATCCTGGAGGCTGGCCCCCCCTTGATCCCACCACCCAGTCTTCAATGTCCTCAAACCCTTTCGTGCACGAGTTTCACCTCTCCTACAGAGGGTCAAGTCCTTGAATTCAGCGAAGCCATCTTAGTGCCCCAGCATGACCCAGCTTCTCATTGCTGAGTGGTGGAGGAGGTCACAGGATGAGCTACCTCAGAAGGCAAGTAGGCTCAAGTCCTATTTTTTTTCCTGAAGGCACCTGTTCCAACAAGAAGGCTTTACTTAAGTTCAAAAGAGGTCACCACCAGCTGGGCATGGAGGGGCCCTGGTGTACTCCGAGTTCCTGGGTCTGAGTCTCCCAGAGCTGCAGCATTGTTGAAGAAGAGTTCCTTCCAGTGTTACCAGCCCCAACCCAAGGAAAGAAGGACCCCCACCCTCTCTGACAGTGGTGCCCAGAGGGTCATGGCACAGGCACTGTGCATTCCAGCCACTGAGATTTTAGGGAGCTTGCCTGTGATTGTGCTGGCCAGCTGAAGTAGCATTGGAGCTACGGCCTTGGGACCTGGGAACGGTGCTTTAGAAGGCTGGGCTGTCCCCTGACTGGATGGACCCTGGGACACAGTGGAATGATGGGCCAAGAAGAGTTTGCCAGGCAGCTGCAGTGCTTAGATCCTCAGACAGAGCCGGGGCCTTCACCTATTTCTAGCAGGTCTCCGTTGAAGAGCAGGCAGAAGGGCCCAGCCACCTCCTGTACAAAGATGGCTTCAGTACCGGGTTCCCGCTTCTGTTGCCGGGTTCACCCGGCCTCTATGCTATGACTTTGCACTGAACTGTGCCAGGCTGGAGGTGACTAAGGTCTTTCCTTCAGTCAGTTCCAGAACGGTTTCCTCCACAGGAAGCTCATCAGCACCCACCTGTGCACCGCTCCCGCCCCCCCCCCATCAAAGCACCTCCCAGGTACCAAATTGCTTATCTCCAGGCAGCCCCAGCCCCTCAGGAGATTATGCAAGCGACCATGAAGAAGGGTGACCTACATCCCAGCTTCCGGCCCTTCCTTAGCTTCCTTAGTCCAGACCCATGCTTGTCTCAACCCCATTTCTGCTTCTGTGTGATTTTTTTTTTGTTATAATTGTTTGTTTTTCAAATTTATTTCAGTTTTTTGTTTGGTTGCTTTTTTTTGTAAAAGATTGTTTTATATGTAAACATAAATATATATCTATGAAAAAAATGAGGCTAAGAGTTCCCCAAATGTCTCACCATCTGGAGAATTTTTTTCTTAATTTGTCATTTTTAAAACAAATTCAACACTGACTATTATGTTTTGATGATCAACATGACAGAAGTAAGTCTTTGACAGGACAAGTGGGGACTCACACTATTAAGAGACATCTTTCTTTTTTCTTTTTATTCTATTTTTACACATCTACCGTTTTGTCATTGTCACAACATTTTATCAAAATATACAAACAGGACAAATACTTTAAATGTATAGTTAGAACTCTAATTCAACGGGCTCGACTACTGCAAACAGCATGCATGGGTTATCTTGCATGACCCCTAAAGAGGGACTTACTTATCTTCAATCACCAGAATAGCATGATAAGGGATCGGTTTGCATTTATCTTAGAAGAATGGTACACTTCTTTCCAGTGTGGTGGTGGGAGGATGTAATGAACGACTACATTGATAAGAAAATCAAGTGCGAACAGATGGGAAGCCATGTTTGATTGGTAGTAATAACGATCCCGTCTTTGTTGGTGGTGTATACTTTCTGTGTGAACAAGCTACCCAGCATAGATGTGCTACTTAATCTTCCCTACCGGTGACATGAGTGTTGTTCATTTGCTCCTTACTTTACTTCTTCTTGTGAATTTCAGGGCTAGGCAGAAGGAATAGATTTGTAAATCTCAACTTCCAAGCTATGCTTATTGTAGAGAATCCTGTAACCAGCTGTTCGGGGCCTCCCTTGTCCCTCCCTCACACCATTTACATTTCCAGAGACACGTGTGGAAAGAAGTGGGTTCCTCCTGTGAGGCTGGGTGGGATCCCCTTCTACACCAGGTAACCGGCTGTTCCAGTCCTGAGAAGTTTGTCTCACTTGCTCTTTGATTCGTTATTAACCAGCAATTTTCTACACAGGAAGAGCCATAATTTAGAGCAGGATTACATTTCAAATCTTTCACAGTGTCGAGAACCATCTTTCAAGTAAATAACTAGGGTTAATAATGATCTAACGTCAAGGGCTGCTGTGAGAGATGCCAGGAGATGAAACAGGGTGGTGTCATTAGTGAGTATAGTCGGTGTCTGCTACAAATAAAAAATCACACTAGGAACTAAAAGGTCTCAGCCTTCATTGTTGAGTCTTTCTTCTTTCTCAACTTGAAAGAGGAACCCAAGAAGTGTTGCTTGAACCAGTTCCCAGAGAGAAGGCAAATCCCCTAGACCCAGGGAGAGACGAGGTTCAGGTTGAAATGAAGGTCTCCATGCCTGGGTTAATGAAGGAGAAGTTCCTGAACATGTTCTGGTCCATGCTGTTGATGAGTGCTCTGTCAGCAAATGACAGCCGGGGTTTCTCACTTAGGAATTCCTTGTCAAAATTGCTACAGTCATATGGTGATTTCTTAGTCACAGTTTATAGAAGAGAAAAAAAGGGAAGAAAATCAGCCACTAAGTTCATTATCTTAACTTTTGTTATCTTGTCTATATTGTATGCATGGTTGATCAAGCTGGCATTTATGGATAAACTGAAGTAATACAGATTATTATGCATGGCTTGTATGGAACATCTCCAAACCTGAGCTGTTTTTTATTAGGATGATTAAATTCATATAGAAGAACCACAGTGTTACATTCAGTGGAATCTAATGCTCCTAATTATTAGCTTACATGAAGAAGGCAGCTTGGTCATTTTGGGATCAGTGCTGAGTGCAAGTTTGGATTTTATCTTCTTAGTCTATTTGGGACAGAAGTGCGGTTAGGAAAGAAGGAAGGGAGAAGGGGAGGGGAGGCACTGCATGTTATACAATCCTAGGATTTTGGTTTGGTTGTTTGGGGTTTGTGTGTGTGTGTGTGTGTGTGTGTGTGTGTGTGTGTGTAGGGTATCACTATGTAGTTCAAATTAGAACTCAATATATACCCATAGTAGCCTCAAGTTCACAATCCTCCTGCCTCAGTTTCCTGGAATTACAGCTGTGTACCACCATGCCCATCTATTCCTGTTTTATTTTATTCATCTTAGTGTATTGCCTGCATATATGTAAGTACATTCATGTCAGGCAATGCTCAAAGAGGTCATGAAGGTGTTGGATTCCCCAGGAAGTGGCATTATTGTTGTTAGCTTTTAGCTGCCATGCGGGTGCTGGAAACTGAACCCAGGTACTCTGCAAGAGCAGCCAATATTCTTAACCCCTGCACCATCTCTCCAGCCCCCGTTCCTGTTCTTTTTATCAGTGTCCTTTACTTTACACATGGTGGGTTGTCTCCCATAGACAACACAGATTAAACTTTACCCTTGGTTCTTAGGGAAAGGTAAGAAGTGGAAGAGGGAAGGAAGTGGAGAGAGGGAAAGGCAGGAAGAGAGAGAGAGACAGACATAATCATTAATGAAACAAAGTTGGCTGAACACACACAAACCAAGCTAAGGTCAGCTGTATCTCCCAGTGGGCTCAAGGCTGGATAATGTCAATGGCTGGTCAGGTCCCCTGACCAGGGAAAGAGGACAGGGAAATCCCCTTCTGTTGGCAAAACTAAGAACTGTTCCATAGGATAAGTTAGGAACAAAGTTCTGGTTTCTATATGGAAAATATCAAGTTAATTTTAATATTCAGTGGAAGGCCAGGCATAAATTAAGCTGCCTTGTTCTTAAAACAACATGAAAATTCATGTTATCACAAATGATTAACTGCCTGTTAGGTATGATACTGTTACAACAGATCAATTTAAAGCCAGCTTGTGTTGACATTCCCAGTGCTTGGGACAAATGTTCAGGGTGATTTTTAACTCTGGGAACAAGGCTCATCTGTGTTTTCAGTCACAAAAAACTGTGGCTGTTTACTAGGGTGAAGTTTTCACTAGGAACCTCCTACAACCATGTCATTTTGATAAAGTTATGCCAGCCAGGGTCCATGTCTAATTAGGTAATTACTATAGGTTCCCAGCAATCAATCAGCTTGGTTAAAACCAGTAAATCCACTGAGTTGTTTTATTGAAAAAAAATCCTTATCATTTTGGACTGTGATAAAAATATACAAATATAAAATTTACCATGTATCTTTAATTTAATTCTGTGTGTGTGTGTGTGTGTGTGTGTGTACATGAAGACCACAGGAGGACTTAAGCATCAT
The DNA here is from genome assembly GCA_009823505.1 of Rhizomys pruinosus. NCBI lineage: Eukaryota > Metazoa > Chordata > Mammalia > Rodentia > Spalacidae > Rhizomys > Rhizomys pruinosus. Next base: position 456,535 of record VZQC01003386.1, read on the forward strand.
GTTCCATCACTCTCTGCCTTATTTCCTTGAGACAGGGTTTCCCACTGAATCTGGAGCTAGGCTGGTAGTCAGCAAGGCCCAGTGATCGTCCCATTTCCTCCTATAGTAAGCTTCATGTAGCCACACCTGGATTTCTATGTGGCGTTCGGGCTTTGAACTCAGGTCCTCACACTTGCACAGCAAGAGCGCTTACCTGATGAGCCACCCCTCTAGACCCCCATCTGACTATTTTTAAGAGGACAGTTCAGAGGCATTAAGCTGTGCGACCCTGTGTAGTGTGACCACTAGCTCCATTCACCCCCAGAGCTCTGTCTTTGCTTTTGGTTGTGTGGTGGGCTCTCCTGTGTGTGAGCCAAGTGGTTCTGCTTTCTGTGAGACAGGTTAGTCATCACTAACAGAAAACAGACTGGGCTCACTCTTGGCTTACACCTCTAAGAGTCAGGCTGTCTTTGTTCATGCACTGCCACAACCCAGATTGTGACAAGTAGAATGTATTTGTCACATGCAAAACCCTGCTTCTTCTGACAGTCACTCTTACAAATACATGTTCACCTTTGGAATATTCTGCAATTCATTTTTCTCCTAAGAGCATTGTGACTATACTGGTTACATTTGTAAACAAGAGGAACACCCCCTCCCTTCTCCACCAGCCATTCTTCCCAGGGGTTCATTTTAAGTGGGGTTTGGACAGGCTGCCAGCCTGTGAGAGAAGAGCTGATGCAGGCTATCTGGGAGGTGGTCCTTACCACTTTTGGCCGGAAGGGAGGGTCAATCTCTTTCCTCTCAAGTTCCTCCCAGTTGATCTCCCGGAACAAGGGATGCTGGCGGATGTCTCCTCGCACACCCAGCCTCTTTTCAGGTTCTCTCACAAAAAGCTGCAAGAGAACAGAGAGGGGAGATCACTTCTCCAGGGGTAAGAACTTAGATCAGGAGAGCAGAGAAGGGGAGTTCCCTTCCTGAGGGGTGAAAACTTAGATCAGGCATGTGCTCTACTCCTTGGCCTACAAACCACTGGCTTTCTACTTACCTCTATGAAGACAGACAGTTGTCAAACTGGCCTCTACTCTTCCCTGAATGAGCCTTTCTGAATACCCCAGAGTCAGGTTGGACTTTTCTTGTTCTTTGCCCTAGACAGGCTCCCTTCCTGACGGAGCGTGGGCTCACCTCCTGACGGAGCGTGGGCTCCCTTCCTGACGGAGCATAGCCTCACCTCCTGACGGAGCATGGGCTCACCTCCTGACGGAGCATGGGCTCACTTCCTGACGGAGCATGGGCTCACCTCCTGACGGAGCATAGCCTCACCTCCTGACGGAGCATGGGCGCACCTCCTGACGGAGCATGGACTCACCTTCTGACGGAGCATGGGCTCACCTCCTGATGGAGCATGGGCTCACTTCCTGATGGAGCATGGGCTCACCTCCTGATAGAGCATAGCCTCACCTCCTGACGGACCATGGGATCACCTCCTGATGGAGCATGGGCTCCCTTCCTGACAGAGCATGGCCTCACCTCCTGACGGAGCATGGCCTCACCTCCCGACAGAGCATGGGCTCACCTCCCAACGGAGCATGGGGCTCACCTCCCGATGGAGCATGGCCTCACCTCCCGATGGAGCATGGGCTCACCTCCTGACGGAGCATGGCCTCACCTCCCGACGGAGCATGGGCTCACTTCCTGACGGAGCATGGGACTCCCTTCCTGACGGAGCATGGGCTCACCTCCTGACGGAGCATGGGTCACCTCCTGATGGAGCATGGGCTCATCTCCTAACGGAGCATGGGCTCACCTCCTGACGGAGCATGGGCTCATCTCCTGGCTCAGGAGCCAAAAGAGAAAGGGGAGGGGGTAGGGCTGACAGTTCCCCCAGTAGCCTAACTTCTTAAAGCCTCCACTTCTTTGTTGTTGTTTTTTCTTTTGGTCTTTGAGACAGGGTCTCCCTGTAGCCCCAGCTGGTCTGTCGACCAGGCTGCCCTTGAACTCACAGAGAATCCACCTGCCTCTGCCTCTTAAGTGCTGGGATTAAAGGTGTGCACCACTATGCCAGGCATGGCTCCACTTCTTAGTTTCTACTACTTGCTACTAGCACCAACCTGGGGACCAAGTCTATACCAAGTGTGTGGGAGGGTATTTCAGATCCAAGCTATGGCAGCTCCATCAGTAAAATGGAGAACTAGTTGAGGTGACTTCCCGGACCCAGAGAGTTCTGCTGTCCCTGTTCTTTCAGCCTTTGAGGCTTGCTGTAGAATGGATTTGTGTGTTGACTAGACCACCCAACTTTCTCAGTTTCATGACTTCATCTTCATGGAGGTAACTTTACCCAGCTACCTCTCCTCACGTTACCTTCTCTCAGTCTTTTCTGGGCTTCTCTTTCTGCATTCGCCCATCCATGAGCTCCGCTGCTTTTGTCAAGGTCATTTGATTGGTTAGAGATTCATTTCAACCAATGTTCTTCCAGAGTCATGCTCCCTGATAGCTTTCTCAGCCAGACCATCCTGAGTAGTGTGATTTATTATCCTAATGGTATATGTTTGTGGAGTACAGGATGATGTGCTGATTGATATACGCTCTATGGAATGATTTACTCAAGATAATAAGTACGTCTCATACCTCACATTTTTTTTGTACAAGAACATTTAAAACCTGGGCTCCCCACACTTCAGTTCTGCAGCTTCCGTGCTGGACAACAGATCCTCTGAACTAAGTCTAAGTGCTGTTGACACAAGTTTGAAGAACAAGAACTAGGACCAGCAAGATGGCTCAGGGGGTAAAAGTGCTTCCACACAAGCTTGCTGACCCGAGTTCAATCCCCAGAGACCTTGGTGGAAGGAGAGAAGTGACTCTCTAAAGTTGTCCCCTGACTGTCATACACACCGTGCTGCGGCATGTATACCTGTGCTCACATACACAATAGTAATAATAATAATAATTATTTAAAAAGGAGAACCAGGAAGCATATCGCTATCCAATTATTGGCTGAGGAAAGGAGGCTCAGAGTAGCTAAGTCACTTGCTCAAGATCATGACGCAGCCAGCACTGGAGCCTTTGGAGTCACACCCTCCCTCCCCTTCACTCCCGCTCTGGTGGTGGGCAGTCTTTCTGCTGTGCTCCACAGAACATCTTCCAAGAAGAAAGTTACACCTGTGTGTGTTTTTCAAGTTGTCTTTGCTATGGACTGTAAGCTCTGGGAAATAGGCATGATTTACATGTCTAGTTCTTACAGAGTCCAGCTCCACTCCTGGTACTGAGTAGTTGTTTAGGAAACGCGTTCTAGATAACCGAATACGCCGCCTTTCCCTTATCATTCTTCCTGGGACCATGTGTAACCTGCTCTTACCGAGTACGCTGCCTTTCCTGTATCGTTCTACCTGGGACCGTGTGTAACTTGCTCTGACCGAATACGCCGCCTTTCCCGTATCGTTCTACCTGGGACCGTGTGTAACTTGCTCTTACCGAGTATGCCGCCTTTCCCGTATCGTTCTACCTGGGACCGTGTGTAACCTGTTCTTACCGAATACGCCGCCTTTCCCGTATCGTTCTACCTGGGACAGTGTGTAACTTGCTCTTCCCAGTCTCAGCCTCTTGTTTTCAGCATATAGAAAGGCGCCAAGTTTACAGTACGTTATTTTTCTCTAAACTCAACAACCTGGGAGTCAACAGATGGACCAGTAGACAGGTTTTTGTTAAATATTTACTGTATTTTAATTTATGTGTATGTTTCTGTGTGTGTGTGCATGTGTCTGCTCACATGTGCATGTGCCCACATGTATGTGTGTGCTCACATGTATGTGTGTGCCCGCAAGTATGTGTGCTCACATGTATGTGTGTGCTCACATGTATGTGTGTGTGCCCACATGTATTTGTGTATGCCCTCATGTGTGTGCTCGCATGTATGTTTGTGTGCCTATGGGTCCTCTGCTGGAGCAGCAAGTGCTCCTAACCCCTGAGCCATCCATCTATCCAGATCTGATGCATTTTTTTTTTTTTTTCATTTTAAAAGCAGAGGCACTAAGTGACTTGTCCTGTGCCTCTTCCACCTCTTAAGGGCATTTTGATAAAACAAGATGAGATGGAAGGCTTAAGTGTCTTCAGAATGGGCTGAGCCTAGCTGACGTGGATATAATGAACGCTGCAGGGAATTAAGTTAGAAGTTGCTGCCCTGGGCCAACTTGTGCCACACTCAGCGTTCCATGAGATTTTCTCAGCAAACATGTGACATTTGGACCAAGAAAATCATAACAAAGGGCTTGAGCTTGGCTTAAGCACCTGTGAAATAAAATAATGTGTTTTTAAAGTAAAATGGAAAATGAGAAGATTATCTTCAGCTCCAGACTTCAGTATTCTTTCTCTTTTTTCGCAGTAACTGAATCCTTATCTTTCTACTCAGGAGCAAATCGACTCACTATCCTGAGGGTGACAGGTCCTGAGTCCCAACAGGGTCAAGGGCTCTGCTGTGGGGCAGATACACCGTGGAAATAAAGAAAGATTTGTTTTTGCTGGTGAAAGCTTTCTGGACAGTGGTTTGTGTTTATAGGGAACAGCCCATTCTTACATAAAAAGCCAGGATGTAGTTGGAGTTTGTTTAAATTTATTTAACAGCCTGGGAGAGGAAGTAGTTCCCAGCAGCAGCTGTGACAGTTCAGACCTGGATCCGCCCTTCCTCTTCAGTCCCTCCTCAGAGTCATCTTCCTCTGAAAAGGGAGATGCAGCTCTGTCCAGATCATCAGTTCCCATCATTTTCAAACAAAAGGGACTGGACATCCGGATGAATAAATAGGGAAGAAAAGGAGGCTACTTTTGGCACTAGTCAGCCGCAGAGCAGGGTCCTACTCGGTCTTGACAGCCTGTCCCGACTTGCAGTAGTAGTTCAGTACGCCACACAAGCCCGTATCCCGGCGCCGTGACGATTCAGGGGAGCAGAGTCTGGTACTGATCTGTAACCCATGCCACACAATGCAGCCTTGTTCAGCTTTTCAGAGGACTCGTGATTTCCTGGCTGTGTAACATCATGCAACAGTCCCTGGAGGGCATTTCTGACAAATGATATTTTCTTTAGATTTTTCAGAAAAGGGGGCCTAGGGCTGTGGAGGTTGTTGGGTCAACTTTTAAATCGATGGAGGAGGAGAGATAAACTAGAAATCAGTCTTTTGGGCAGCAAGTTGCATAATGGAAACTAATTTTTATCAGCCCAATTCCTGCAATGTATGCAAGGAGGACATGGTTGTTGTTTTTTTTTTTCTACTAATTCATATGAGGTATTATGAGTTCAAAGGCTTCTAAGTGGCTTTAAGACCACTTCTGCCTACTAGTCCTTGAAGTCTTTATCCTTAATCATCTTGGTTTCTGATCTAGTCACCAAACTGATTTCCTGTTCTCATAGCAAATCTTTCTTTTGCTACTAATATTCACATAAATATTTATTGTTTAGTTTTTGTATTTGCATGGCATTTAGCTTTACATTTACTTTAAAAAATGTTTATTTATTCCTCTCTTCTTCTTTTCCTCCCTCCTTCCCTTCGTGGGTGCATGTGTGTGCGTGTGTGTGTGTGTGTGTGTGTGTGTGTGTGTGCCACAATGTACATGTGGTCAGAGGACAACTTGCAAGAGTTGTCTTTCTCCTTCTACCTGGAGTCCTGGGAATCAAACTCAGATCATCAGACTTTGTGACAAGTGTCCTTATCTGCTGAGTCATCTCAAGTAGGCTCTACTTTTGTTTGTAAGCTTTTTCCCTGTGAGTATGGAGGTGTGAGTCCAAAAGTACAGGCCAACCTCGGTGTCATTCCTCAGGTGTCTCCAACTTGTTTTTTTGAGACAGGTTCTCTCACTTGGTACTTGCCAGCTCATGTAGGCTGAGACTCAGGATCAGCATGTCCTCACCTCCCAGGCCAGGGATTACAAGTACACACTACCACATCTGACTTTTTTTTTCCGAGACATCTGGTTATTTTTAAGCTTTTGGTTTTGAAATGATGAGTCACAAGACATGGAAAAGCTGGTACCGAGAGCCCTGTGTACTCACCCCCAGTCTCTGTCACAAAATGCTATCACAGCATCAAAGCTAGGAGGTGACATTAAGCACTATGTGTTCTAGGACACTTTACGACATATGTGGACCTGGGCCACCACCATGACAAGAAAGTCTCCTTACCAAAGAGGCGTGGCTCTTGCTACCTTATGCAGTCATAGCCATTATCCTACTCCACCTCCCAGATGCTGACCCTGATTTTCATTTCTGCAACATTGTCATCTCAATGATATTATATAAATGGATTCCTAGAGCTCATGGTCTTTGTCCTTGAGATCCACCTGACTTGTTTATCAGTGTTTTGCTCCTTTTCATTCCGAGCAGGCTTCTTTCTGTGCAAACATTCACCCTTTCCTTTTCTATCCAGGAGTAATCTTTTCTTCCTGCCCAGTTTCTCCCATGTCAGCATTTAGCCCTCCCAACTTTCTTCCGGAAGTTACTTCTTGCTAGCTCTGCCTGGCTCTGTCCACTTTTCCTCCATCCTTTCCCGGAAGATGTCTCAGATGCTGTGTTGGAGCTGAGTTTGGAAGGCACAGCGGGAAGACTGGTTTCTATGGAGCATCCATCCATATATGTTGGGATTATAACTGACTCTTGGGGGGGTCTGTGTTACGACTTGCCAAATGGCAGGCTCAAGCAAAGTCTGAAGATGGCTTAGCCTCCGATGATGGGCTGAACAAGGCCCTTCTTCCATTCTCTTTTTCCAGGTTTGTTGGTCAAAGCATCTCAATATAGCCTTCATTTTAAGGACTGAGTTACATCACCTCAAAATTTACATGTCCAAGTCCTAACCCCCAATATGACTGTGGAGAGAGACTTTGTATAAATAAGGTTAGATGAGATTACAAGGATGGGGCCCTGATCTCATTAGGATTAGTGTCATTATAAGAAAACAATACAGAGTGCTCATGTGTACCCTCACCCCCCCCCTTTGCTCTCTCTCTTTCAGGAAGATACAGTAAGAAGGGGACCATCTACCTTCCCTGACTTCCAAGAGGAGCGCCATCTCCAAGAACTGACTGTGATCTTGAGCCATGAACTTATCTCTAGAACCATGAGAAATAAATGGCTATTGTTTAAGTCACTCCAGCTGAGAGATGCATTAATATTTCCAATGTGGGGTAGGCTGGGGTTGATCTGACCTGTACATATTTAAGTACTGACCCAAACAATCTGTCAAGCAGTTAACACTGAGAAAAAAATATTGCCTAATTAGTGTGGGTACATTCTGCTACAGCAGCTGGAGCTAACAGGATCATTCATTCACATTGAGCTCTTCACACAGCTAAGTGCAAAATAAATGCAGCAATTGTCATGAAGTTTGAGCGTGTCTTACATAAAGTGACACTGTATTCAAACCCCACTAGGTTCTTTTTGACTGCTGTCACTTTTTTTTTTACTACTTAAATTACCTTTCATTTACGTGTATTTTGTTCACTCATTAAAAGTGAATTTAATTGGTCATTCAGGGAGTTTTCTCAGTTTATTGCTTGTTTGGCTCCTGTTCAGGAAATACAAGCTGAATGGAACAGGCTCAGATTTTTAAATACCTTAGTTCCATTAACCTCGGGCTGGGTTTCTCATGATGCTTTGTCAACACCTCTCAGATTCAACATCCTGATTCCCAGGGACAACGCTAGAGTTGCCTCAAAATTTCTAATACCTCAGACAAGTTGTCATTTGCTTACAGGATGGAAGCATAATGCCCTTTAAATTTAATTCCAAGTAGTTCCTCAAGAGAAAACAGCAGACTAGTGAAAGGGATGAGGCAGACATTTCTTTCTCTTCCAGACTCTCCTCTCCCTCCTTTCCTTTCCCTTTCCCCTTCCCTTCCCTTCCCTTTCCTTTCCCCCTTTCCTTTCCTATTTTTCTTTCTTTCAGTGCTTTGTGTATGCTTTGTCTCTGTCACTGAGCTGTACTATGGCCATGGAAACATTTTTCAGTTTTGATTAAAACCCATTTGTAGGGACTAGAGAGATGATGGCTCATTAGTTAAGAGCAAGTACCACTCTTGCAGAGGATTCATATTTAGTTCCCAGCATCCATATCAGGTGGCCCACAACTGCCTGTAACTTCAGCTTTGGTGATATGGTGCCCTCTTCTGGACTCTGTGGGTACTTGCACTCATGTACACATACTCCTAAGTAGACACACACATACACAAAATTAAAAATAAAATACATTTAAAATAGTAATAACATTTAATATTTTATTTTATTTTTAAATTTTATTTTATTTTTCTATGTGTATGAATGTACTGTCTGCATGTAGGTTGGTGCATCAGTGTTGTGCAATGCTGCGGAGGTCAGAAGAGGGTGTCGGATTCCCCTGGAACTGGAGTCAAAGACGGTTCTCAGCTGCCATGTGGGTGCTGGGGATCGAACCCGGGTCTTCGGTGCTCTTAACCGCTAGGCCATCTCTCCAGCACACATTTAATATTTTAATATGCCTTAAAATATTTATTTAGACAGCAAGAACAAGGCTAAAAATTATTTCCCTAAATGATATTCCCTAAAAATAAAAATAATGTTTCTTTGTTGTTGTTATTGTTGTTTCTGTTTCAAAACACCTCCTACTCTTGGTTCATTTCTTTTAGGTTTGATAGGCTTTTGTTCACATTGGAGGGTATCTTTGACCCTAACATCTTTTGGAACAAAACAGTAACTGAAGGGCTAATTATTCTTATGTATATTTGGCATGCTGTGTTGATATGAGGGTTCATTTTTATTTTAGAAATTATTAAATCAGGCATTAAGGACATTTTTCATCCTTAGGAAAGGACCAGAGGGGCAGTAGAGATGGCTCACTCAGTAAAGTGTCTGCATGCAAGCATGAGGACCTGGGTTCAGATCCCCAGCAACCACATGAAAATCTGGACCCAGTGGTGTGCATCTGTAACCCCAATCATGGGGTGCGAGCAGAGACAGGAAGAGCACTGGGGGACACTGGCCGGCAGTCTCATTGAATGGCTGAGCTCCAGTTCCAGAGACAGAGGCTGCCTCAAAATGTAAGATGGAGAGCTGTAAGGAAGACACCCGATGCCAGCCTTCAGCTCCACACATCCACAGAAGGAAAGGATTCTTGCCAAAGTCCTGATTCTTTTTTAAAATTTGTTTATTTTTATTTTATGTGTATGAGTGTTTTGTCTGCATGTATTTGAATGCATCTGTGTTGTGCAATATCCCTGGAGGCCAGAAGAGGGCCTAAGATTCCATGGAACAGGAATAACTAATGGTTATTAGCTGCCTCATGAGTGCTGGGAACCAAACAAGAGCAACCAGTGGTCTTAACCACTGAGCCATCTCTGTAGCCCTAAAGTCCTGGTTCTTAATCAGAACCCAGATCACCTAGCAGTTCTTACATTGGTGTTTCTTTGCGTTCGGGGTTCCTCTCTATGGCTCATGATTATTGGAGTGAAGTTGCTGTCTCTCCAGCCCCTGTAGCAGTTCTTAATGTACCCCTGAGTTATCACAGATGGGCAGTGTGTTGTCTAACTCGAGCTTCAAAGGTGAAGTCTAAACTGCTAAAATGTTAATAGCTTTCTCTCTCAGAGTTTGTTAGAGTGATGGAGACATCAATACTTCCAGTGCACAGTAGGAAAGGCATGTGGGAGGAGAGCTGGTCAACATGCATCGGAGTTCTGCCAGTCAGGTGACAAGCAGTAGGAAAGAATGCTGTTTATTCAGTGAGGCTGGCAGGAAGGCAGACAGTGCTTTTGATAGTCTGCATCTAAAGGGCCAGTCAGACATTTCCTCAAGATTAAGTATTTCCAGAGGAAATACTAGAATGTCTCAGCTTTGTGTGTGTGTGTGTGTGTGTGTGTGTGTGTGTGTGTGTATGTTCCTGGGGATTGAACCTAGAATGTCACACATGCTGGGCAAGCTCCTTACCACTGAGCTTAAGGCCCGGCCATTTTGAAATCTGAGGTAGGTTCTCATGCAGACTATCCTGGAGCTCACTCAAACCAAATTTGGGATCATCCTGCCTCAGCAATCAGAATGCCTGGATTTACAGGCCTGTGACACCAGGCCCAGTGAGTGCCGTGGTCTGAACGAGCTGCCAAGTGCTCTACCAAGTCTAAGTCAGAAGCTAGAAACAAAGAAGACTACTGAGCAGAGCCTAATGCTAATCTTATGAATTCCTTCCTAGTGTAATTTCTTTTTCCCTTTTTTTCTTTTCTTTTTAAATCAGTTCTCAAACATGTTAGGTGAGCACTCTCATCCAGCCTTTAACTTTACCTCCTTTTAAAAATATTTATTATTGCTGGCCGTGGTGGTGCACGCTTTTAATCCTAGCACTCAGGAGGCGGAGGCAGGTGGATCTTTGTGAGTTCAAGGCCAGCCTGGTCTACAGAATGAGTTCCAGGCCAGCTGGGGCTACAGGGAGACCTTGTCTCAAAAAGACCAAAAAAAATTCACTATTTTTATTTTATGTATATGTGTATATTGCCTGAATGTGTGTAAGTGCTATATTGCCTGAATGTGTGTAAGTGCACCCATGTCCTGCAGTGCCCACGGAGTCAGAAGAAGGCATCAGTTTCCCCTGGAACTGGACTTACAGACCATTGTTAGTTGTCATATGGGTGTTGGGAATCGAATCCACATCCTCTGCAAGAGCAGACAGTGCTCTTAGCCACTGAGCCATCTCTTCAATGAGCCCCTTAACTTTACTTCTTACCTTCACCAAAAGATCCTTGGCCTCCTTCTCCAGCCACCGTGGGTAAAAGGGATTGTCCATGCGGATGGAGTGGAAAAGCTCCTCTTCATCCTGCCCATGGAAAGGCGACTGGCCAATCAGCATTTCGTAAAGAAGAACACCAAAGGACCACCAGTCCACGGAATGGTTGTATTTTTGACCCAGCAAGATCTGCAGAACCAAACAGCAAAGGCATCATTAACAGATGACTTTGATGACTGATAAACACTTCCAGTGTCTTGAGGTTTCTCAGCAAATGGTGGCTGTGACTGTATGAATTCTTTTTTTTCTATTACTTTTTTATTTTTTTTTCATTTTTTAACAATAAGTAATAATTTATGAGCACAAGCATCCTTCATGTAATACCAATTTGCAAGCAGTCATTCCCAAACCCACACAGTCCAAGAGTCCCACCATCCAGCTGGGGGGCTTGTATGTTCAATCAAGTTGATCAAATGAGTGTCCAGTCTATATTGCTGTAGTTTCACCATTCACCCCAATCGCAGCCCTTACATTCTACCACACCCCCTCTTCCTTGGATTGTTCCCTAGGCTTAGAAAAGGGGCATGGGTGGACGAGAAGCAAAACAGTCTACTTTCTCTGGAGCTGTCGTTTTGGACTCTGGTCAATTCTGGCTGTTTTCTTTCATGGGCTGACAGTTTGTCCAGGAATAACCTTTCAGTCCTACTAATGAAGCACAGGCAATTGTATATATAGGTATTTAAACAGTACTAATTGTTATGGTAGGTTACTTTGGTATAGACACAGATATTTGGATGGTATGTTAATCTGTGAATTACATTTTTTTTCCTGTAATATATGACAGGGTCTTACTGTGGCTTATAACATCTGACTGTATGAATTCTTAACTGGGAATTGTATCTTTTGACGGAATTGACCAATAGAAATGACTACATGATGTCAAAATTTCTAAGTTCGACGGAAGGTGTTAGAGTTCCAGGTCGTCCTTTTTCTCTGGCTTTGAGCTAGGGCTGAACCACGCTCATAGCTTTTGTTTCCCACCTTTGAGGTGAAGATCTCGGTAGCAGGTGCTGGATCCAACAAAGCTGGTTTGAGTCTAAGTTCTCTCGATGCCTTTGGTTCCAGCAGCTAAACCAAACCTATGTGTTTTATGGACATCTGTTCTCCCGACTCTCTACATAAATTCTAAGTAATTTGTTTGTGAATACAGAGATCAAGGAATGAACAGAAATATATGATTTGTTGTTTTCCATTATAAACATGCTACTTGCTAGTTTTAATTCAATATTTAAATATAAAAGATCACCTTAAAGCTTAAACACAAAAAAAATCTAAAAATAGACCAAGGGAGAATGTTGACGGAAGATGTGCACTTTAGCATTAAGTCTGGTACACAATAAGGGGACCCATAGGCAGTAAAGGGAAATGAGGCTCACATGCAATTCCCAAGAAATGCCACAAGAGGGAGCCAAAGAAACTAGAACAGGCTCTGAGCAGCAAGCATTTTTGTAAACAACTTCATTCTGGAAGAACAAATGAAAATAAATTTGGGGGGACAGGAGACAGCTGTGGTGAAAAATGAGACCTAGGCTAGATGATGTTAGTTAAAGTAAATTCAATCTTATTTAGGAGGAAGGGACAAAACGCAAAAGCACACTGAGAAAAGAATGTCCAGTGAGGAACATGGACACCCAACAGGTGTCCTTCAGACACGGTGTCTTTGTTGTTAAGAACACCCTTCCCAGATGCTGATGGCTGGCCTTAGGGAAGTTGTTTCTTATTTCTTTAAAAAAAATTTTTTTATTAATTTTATTTTTTTATTTCTGTATGTGTATGAATGTACTGTCTGCATGCAAGTTTGTGCACCGTGTCGTGCAATGCCGCGGAGGTCAGAAGAGGGTGTCGGATTCCCCTGGAACTGGAATTCTCCTGGAATTGGAGTTTCAGACGGCTCTCGGCCGCCATGTGGGTGCTGGGGATCGAACCCGGGTCCTCTGCGAGAGCGTCCGCACTCCCAACCGCTAGGCCATCTCTCCGGCCGCGTTTCTTATTTCAAGTCTTGATAGTGATCGGGAGCTGTGTACTGGAGTCCAGTTTCCGAGGATGTCAATACAAAATTCTCTTTGCACACTGTTCTGTGGTAGAGAGGGGAGCGGCGCTGCACTGGGGTCCTGCTTTCTTTTTTAAATATTTATTTATTTATTATTTATTTTATGTGTATGAATGTACTGTCTGCATGCAGGTCTGTGCACCCATGTCGTGCAATGCCACGGAGGTCAGAAGAGGGTCTCGGATTCCCCTGGAACTGGAGTTCTCCTGGATTTGGAGTTACGGACGGTTCTCAGCTGCCATGTGGGTGCTGGGGATCGAATCCGGGTCCTCTGCAAGAGCAGTCGGTGCTCTTAACCGCTAGGCCATCTCTCCAGCCCCAAGGGTCCTGCTTTCTTATCTCAGCCTGACTGACCTCTCTTCTTCGGTCTCCCTCCTTCCCTCCCCTATCCTTTACCCCAAGAATTAAGCACAGCTCCAAACTGGAGAAGCTAGCAAGTCCTGGCAATGGCCCCGCCCTGTACGTCACGTGGTGGACGGTAGCTGTCTTCTGCCGCTTTGAGCTAGCATGTGAAGGTGTGCTCAGTCCTGGGCTGACCAACTCGCACTTGTGAAAATGAGGATCTCCCAGCAAACAGAGCTTCGGATCCTCCCACGATCTCCACTACGGAAATGTTCCTACCAGCTCTATTTCAGAATTTAAATATGAAAGTTCACCTTAAAGTTTACAACACTTTTGTCTTTTTGAGATGGGGTCTCCCTATAGCCCCAGCTGGCCTAGAACTCACTATGTAGACCATGCTGGCCTTGATCTCACAGAGATCTTCCTGCCTCTGCCTTCTGAGTACTGAGATTAAAGGCGTGCATCACAACCCCTGGTCACCAACAACACCAAAACCCTCAAAATCTTTGCCTTAAGGAATAATCTAAAAATGACCCAGAGAAAATGAGGAGGGAGTAGAGAGGCCTTAATTGATATGCCTGGGGGAAGGGGTGCTGGAATGCCAAGTACCTTCAGGTGACCCTGCTTCCTTCAGACAGCTGTGTATATACCGAAATCCCGTATGGATGGACTGCACAGAGGTAGGACATTTGTCTACTTCACTGTTTGCGTATTTATTATTTATTTATTTATTTATTTATTTATTTATTTATTTATTTATTTATTTATTTATTTATGATACAGGGTCTCCCTGTAGCCCCAGCTGTCCTGGAACTCACTATGTAGACCAGGCTGGCCTTGAACTCAAAGAGATCCGCCTCCCTCCACCTTCCTCCGCCTCCCTCCACCTCCCTCCGCCTCCCTCCACCTCCCGAGTGCTGGCTACTGTTTGCTTATTTTTGTCTAAATGACCTGGAGCCTCCATTACACACAGACCCTCTTCACTCCTACAGTGAGGCACTAGACACAACAGTGGTGCTTTAGAGAGCATCGGGTCTCAGAAGACACGGGTGTGGAGAGCACTGGTTGATTTTTCATGTATCATTCCTGGTGAAGCTCCAAAATGCACTCAGTCCAGTGATACGACTCTCCCAAAGAAGAGTCGGCGCCTGTGTGTGTTGGGGGGTGGGGTGGGGACTTCCACAACCTCTCTCTCTGCTGTTTTGTGCTCCCACGACTTTAATTCTGTGCTTTCTGTAAGATATCTTTACTATGATGCACGAGAATCAAAAATTGGAAGAAATTAACAGACCTTCTTAAAGCATTAAACCAAGATTTTTCTAAAAAGTTAATTAATCTTGCCGGGCATGGTGGTACATGCCTTTAATCCCAGCACTTGGGAGGCAGAGGCAGGTGGATCTCTCTAAGTTCAAGGCCAGTCTGGTCTACAGAGTGAGTTCCAGGACAGCTGGGGCTACAGGGAGACACTATCTCAAAAACACCAAAAAAAAAAAAAAAGTTATTTAATCTACTTTTAGTGAATCATATTACATATTTTGTACTAATAATATAGAGAAGAAAATCAAGTTATTTAATAGCAGTTCTAGTTCACTCTTGGTTCAATCTGATCACGTCCAGTTTAGGCATGCTCTGCAACACGCAGACCATATTAACTGACAACACATGAGACTCATATGTAAATAAGTACACACATCTTGGGAGTGCTTGCTTAACTGCTAAGGATCAAAGAGTTTGAAAATATGGCACCAGTGACATGGTTGGGCAGTGAGGGTGCTTGCTGCAGAGCCTGACAACTTTAGGTAGATCTCCAGGACAAACATCAGAGCTAATTCAAAGGGATTCCCATTGAGGGTAAGAAAGCAAACGAACAATCTTAACTCAGTCTCAGGACTGAGGCCGTGAGAGGTCCCATTTCAGAAAGTTTTACAGTTTGATTAGATTTGGGAAAGGAAGGGGAACACTGGGTATGCCCAACAGAAAAAGTGAGTTTGGGGACCTGTTATAATTAGCTGGAGATGACAGACAGTAACGTGGGGATAGAGATCTGGAGCAAGAGTAAGTCTAGGCTGGTCACGGTGATTCTGAAGCTCAAACTGTTGTCAGAAATCTACTCTTTTAAAGAATACATAGCAAGGGGATGGAGAGATGGCTCAGTAGTTAAGCCCGCCTACTGCTCTTTCGGAGACTAGAGTTTGATTCCTGGGACTCACACTGGGCGGTTCACAACCACCTACACCTGCAGCTCCATTAGATCTGATCCCAGCTTCTGGTTTCCTCGGGCACAGACACATGTGCACACACATGTGCACACAGACATATACACATGATTAAAAAATAAAACTTAAAAAGACAGAGGATACAAAGTAAGAAGAGACAAGGACCAATGGCAAAAACACAGGCAAGGAGCAAGTTTCAAAGCGAGAGAGAAGATGCAGAAAGAAGCAGGTGGCCAGCCAAACTCACGAAGCTGAAATGCAACGGTACTGTGAAGGAAGGTTTGGTAAGGACAGAGCAAGACCTAAGAATTTGCAGACAGGAGGGGCTGGAGAGATGGCCTAGCAGTTAGGAGCACCGACTGCTCTTGCAGAGGACCCAGGTTCGATCCCCACCACCCACATGGTGGCTAAGAACCGTCTGTAACTCCAATTCCAGGACAACTCCAGTTTCAGAGGAATCCGACACCCTCTTCTGACCTCCGCAGCATTGCACGACATGGGTACACAAACCTACACGCAGACAGTACATTCATACACATAAATAAATAAATAAAATACAATAATAAAAAAAAAAGAATTTGCAGACAGGAATGACTAAGAACAAAAGCCAATATGCGTAGACACCCCAAGGTCATGAGGAAAGACCTGGAGGCGGCTCACAGTGTGGTGGGTTGACAGAGGACACAGAGCCCTCTGAGGCTGACCCTGATGCTTTGGAGTCAAGCAAACACATTTCGGGCTTAGTACCAAGGTGACTGGGTGCTGAAGGAGTCTCTTCTCTGAGGTCTCCTGCACTTGTGCCATAATTAGCTTCGGCTTCCCTTCAAACTGAAACTGGTTTACCGCACCAATAGTCAGTACTTATGCTCACTGGCAGATTTCTAGTATCAGAAAGGCATCGCATCAATGAGCCACACTTTCTGAACTCAACAATTCCTGGACAGTTCAAACACCCACGTTTTTTGAGGGATACAGGTCATCCATGGCTTTAAACAAAGTTAAATTAAAATGAAATATCACAGAAGCACAAGGAATGCAACATGGTTCCTGGGCGCCAGCTGCCGCAGCTAACAGAATGATGGGTGCAGTGGGGCATGCCCTACTGGTGAGACCAGAGCTCTGCACTGACCAGACAGCCATCCTCCACTCACAAGTCCGTCCTTCCTCCCTCCCTCCCTCCCTCCCTCCCTCCCTCCCTCCCTCCCTCCCTCCTTCCTTCCTTCCTTCCTTCCTTCCTTCCTTCCTTCCTTCTTCCTTCATTCC
>VZQC01003386.1:473998-497293 GCA_009823505.1 Rhizomys pruinosus
TGGTGTGGACATGGTCCTGCTCCATCTGTATGTTGGTGTATGTGCCTGTGCTGGTGTGGACATGGTCCTGCTCCATCTGTATGTTGGTGTATGTGCCCGTGCTGGTGTGGACATGGTCCTGCTCCATCTGTATGATGGTGTATGTGCCTGTGCTGGTGTGGACATGGTCCTGCTCCATCTGTATGTTGGTGTATGTGCCTGTGCTGGTGTGGACATGGTCCTGCTCCATCTGTATATTGGTGTATGTGCCCGTGCTGGTGTGGACATGGTCCTGCTCCCATCTGTATGATGGTGTATGTGCCCGTGCTGGTGTGGACATGGTCCTGCTCCATCTCTATGACGGTGTATGTGCCCATGCTGGTGTGGACATGGTCGTGCTCCCGTCAGTCCCACCTTATTCCCTGGAGGGAGAGTCTCTCACTGTACCAGAAGCCAAACAGGTAGCTAGCAGCCCAAGTGATCTTCCTATCTCCACCCACCATTTCACTAGGGGTGCAGATGTGCAAGGGCAAGCTTAGGTTTTTCAGTCGGTACCACAGGATTCTAACTCAAATCCTCATGCTAGCACAGCAAGTGCTTTTCACCGGCTGAGTAATCTCTTCAGCCCCAACGTCTGCTTTAGATACTGCATCACAGCTATGAGAGACATAACCACCGGGGTCCTGGATAAAGGCAACAGGTGAGTGGTTTTGTTCTGTCTCTGGGACTTCCTGTGAATCTATAATTATGTCAAAATAAATTAATTTTTGAGTGAATAGTAGTGCCAGACTTTAGAGCAAGCATCCAGTTGTGCAGATTAAAAGATAAAAATAAGATAAATAAATGCAGTGAGGCCACGTTTCAGGCTGTGAGGACCTGGTGGCGAGGCGTTTTCTGATCTTGGGATACATAGCTGGGGAGAATTCTGTAAAAGGGAGAAAGGGTTTTTTTCTCCAATTTTTTATTTTTATTTTTTTAACAGTAAGTAATAAGTTATGAGTACAAGCATCCTTCATGTAAAACCAATTTGCAAGCAGCTATGCCCAAACCCACACAGCCCAAGTCTCCCACCATCCAGCTGGGGGGGGGGGCTTATATGTACAATCATGTTGATCAAATAAGTGTCCAGACTATGTTGCTGTAGTTTCACCATTCACCCCAATCGCAGCCTTACATTCTACCACGCCCCCTCTTCCACAGATTGTTCCCTAGGCTTAGGAAAGGGTCACTGGTGGATGAGAAGCAAAACAGTCTACTTCCTCTGGAGCTGTCTTTTTGGACTCTGATCAGTTCAGGCTGTTTCCTTTCATGGGTTGACAGTTTGTTCAGGAATAATCTTTCATTCCTACTAATGTAGCACAAGCAATTAGATATATAGGTATTTAAACAATACTAATTATTATAGTAGGTTACTTTGGTATAGACACAGATGTTTGGATGGTATGCTAATCCATGAATTATATTTTTTCTGTAAAAGATGACATGGTCTTACTGTGGCTTATAACTTCTCCTAACCACTAGAGATGTAAGCTTGTGGCATCAGCCGTGAATTATTCCTCCAAGGAGAGAGCTAATAGCCAATTAGATTTTGGATATACAGACATATGGCTGCCACTACTGCACAGTATTTCCAGGAAGTTGAGGTATAGCTGATGTTGATGGAGGAGTCTTGTTTGACCCAAGGAGACCATTTTTGCTTTATTGGTTTAGTGGCCTTTGGTAACACTCTCTGGCATTCCAGAGACCAACTGTACACTTGCAAGTGCGGTCTCAATACATCTTTCCCATGCTTACATCAGGTCTTCGACAGCAGGGCCTTACTTCCTCTCTTCTTGCAGGTATCCCAGTTTATAGGCAAAAAGCCTTTTCCTTTTGGGGGGGAGGGGCTTGGATCCCCTGGCCAATATCTCCCTGGCAGAATAATCCATTGCTGATATCAGAGCTCTCCTGTGTTAATATATTTTGCTTAAATGAACAGCTTGAAAAGACTTTAGTATTATATTTGGCTCTGAATACAGAATCATCCTTTTCACATTTCCTATGTCTAATAGTCAATTAAAGAAAGCAGTTATACCGGTTTTTCTAGGGGCTGCAAAGTTTTAATATGAGAGACCTTCTTATCGCCTTTTCATAGAACAAAGAAATACATGATGGTAATGAAGTCACTCTCTAACCATAACTTACAGCCGACTGTTATAGAGGTAATCTCTTACAAAACCGGTATAACTGCTTTCTTTAATTGACTAATAGACATAGGAAATGTGAAAGGGGGAAAGGGTTTTAATTGAACTGATGGGTGTCTCCTGAACAAATGTTGGTCTTCTTAGTGCTCAGATTATGAGAACAATTATTTTGCTGGGGCTGGGGTGAGGCTTAACTTTTAGAATCTCAACCTTTGTTTAAAGTCTTTTTGTTGTTGTTGTTTTGAGACAAGGTCTCCTTGTAGCCCCAGCTGGTCTGGAACTCACTTTGTAGACCAGACTAGACTGGATCTCACAGAGATCTGCCTGCTTCTTCCTCCTGAGTGAGCACTGGTATTAAAGGCATGCATCACCATGCCCAGCTCTTAAAAGTCTTTTATTAGCATACATTAATTATACACAATAATGGTTTTCTCTGTTTTTATACATATAGAGATTATTTCTAATTTATGTAATAAGATTATGACACAGTATTATATTCATTTTAGAGAAGAAAAATGGAGTCTGGGAGACACTGGCAACCTCCCCACCTTTCCCTCTCATTCAGGTCTTCAGACCCTCTGTTGGAACCACTTGGTTTGGGTGGGTCAGAGCCATGGCTCAAAGGGGATCCCAGGCCTTTCTAGCCCTGGATAGAAGTAATTGGTAGAGTAGCTCTCTCCATAAAATCCAGAAGACCCACATGTGTGGCTGTATCTGGGAAACACTTGACAGACCAAACCAAACCAAGCACAAATGTTTCGCCCAAGTACTGAAAACTGTCTGATTTGAGGGGAGACAGCCTCAGCACATTGAGCTGGGAGAGAACCATTGCAGGACCAAGCAGGCGGGGGTCCCTACCTCTGGGGCAATGTAGTCAGGAGTCCCACAGAAAGTGTTTGTCTTCGCGTCGCCTACCATATTCTCCTTGCACATCCCAAAATCTGCTATTTTGATATGTCCATCTCTGTCCAACAGGATATTATCTAGCTTCAGGTCCCTGGAAAACAAAAGCAAAGAAAAAACAACCTTGAATAAACACAATTTTGTTAACAAATTGTCACGGAGTACAGTACCATATGTCATCCCAGCCTGGGAGGGCTGCATGTGGGGCAGTGCTGCCCCCTGTGCTCAGACCATGGTCTGGCATCATCTTTCACCACTTTCCAGCCCCCTGCTGAGAACTGTGCTCAGGGCTTGGGCCCAACCCTCTATGAGCCCTCCAGCTCTGGAATCTTCTGTGCCCTGTCAAGTGCTCCTCACACCTGTGGGGCTCAATCCATACTTCCTACAAGGATGGCTTAGCAGGTAGTGAGTGGGCGTGCCCCCTGTCATTGCCCCAGGGATGCAACCGTGCTCTGAGGAGCTTTTGAGGAACAATGTGTGGGTGCGTGCAAACAACTACACGTCCTCTTGGGTTGGTGGCCATCTAACATTTTTGATGCAGGCTGTTGTCTTCCCCAGGCGGTGTGGACACGTCCCCTGTCATGCAGTGAGGGCGGAGCCAGGCAGCTGCCTCGGATCGCTGCTGCTGCTTTGTCTCTCTGGTTTGCAGCTCAGTGTAAGGGAGAGAACCAACCAGTCCTTACCCCAGTGCCTGTTGTTGTGAGAGAGGTAGGGCCTAACGTATGCCATTTTTAAGTGACAGGTATGTTTGTTTCTTTTTTTTTTTTTTTGCTTTTCATGTATTCCTTTAAAAAGTACTTTTATTAGCCGGGCGTGGTGGTGCACGCCTTTAATCCTAGCACTTGGGAGGCAGAGGCAGGCGGATCTTTGTGAGTTCAAGGCCAGCCTGGTCTACAGAGTGAGTTCCAGGACAGCTGGGGCTACAGGGAGACCCTGTCTCAAAAAAAAAAAAAAAAAAAAAAAAACTTTTATTGATGATTTGTGTATTTCATATATTATCTTTCAGTCCAATTTACACACATTCCCCTCTCTCTGATCCCCACCCCACCCCAGTTCATGCCTTCTTCCATACATGTCTTGCATCTTTCTCTCAGTCTTTCCAAAGTTTTTCACTGCAGAGGCTTGTTGTTTTGAGCAGAATTTAACTGTATCAGTCAGTTCTTTGACCCAGTCTTTATGTTGTTGTTTTTCCCTCCCCTTTGTATTGCTCCAGCATATGCCTATATAACCATTACATATGTACCAAAATTATGACCTCTGAGAACAAACTGTATGTTAATTCCAAAATATGTTTAAGCATTCACATTTTTCTCCTTTAATTTTATATTACTCTAAGATATGAATACATACCTTCCACCCATATACAGTAATTACAGAGTCTGAAAATAAGTGGTAGGTCAATTCTAAAGCCTGTTAAGATATTCATATTATAACAGTACATTTGCTTTCAGATAAAAAGAAATATAATAATAATATTCATCTTGCCTTTTAACTGGGGATTTGGTATTAGCATCCACAAATGAGGGTAACCATTTTTAGAATTCACATTTTTCTCCTTTAATTTTATATTACTCTAAAGTATGCATACATACCATCCCCCATATACCAGAATTACAAAGTCTGAAAATAAGTGGTAGGTTAATTCTAAATCCTATTAAGATATTCACATTATAATGGTACAGTTGCTTTCAGATGTTTCAAATTCCAAGTCCAGTTTAGAAAGGACACCTTAAATTATAAAAAACCAGACTCTCCCAATACTGGACTGTCATATCAAAAAATACCTCTTAGAAAACCAGTATTGTCTAATTAGCCTATTCCATGCTTACATAAATGTAAGCTGATAATTTTTAAATAAAAGAGCCATATTTTTCCTTTGATTTTATCCTTTATTCTAATTATTACATGTGACACCCCAAATATTTGAGAAGTGGCCCTGAGTTTTCTCTTTTCTTTTCTTTACCACATTCAGGACATATGAAGTGGTTTTCAGACCAGCTCTTTCTCTCCGAATTCACGAATTTTCTTCTTGAGAACTGGTATCTACAATGGGCAGTGTCCTCTGGGCCAATGGTTCCCGGGGCAGATGACCAGACTGTACAGATTCAGTAGCACTTAAGCACCTGTTAGAAGCCTCTGTCCTTTGGTTACCTTAGCCCAATGTATGTCCCAGGTAGAGTGTTGCTTCACCAGAAAATGATCATTATTGAGTTTATTTTAAACAAAACCTTTAGCTACACAGACCCACAGACACACACCACACACACACTTTTTTCTATTATTCCCATTTCTTCACATCCTATAGCTGAGAGATTGACTTTTTTTTTTATTAATTTTTTTATTTATTTCTGTATGTGTATGAATGTACTGTCTGCATGCAAGTCTGTGCACCCATGTCGTGCAACGCCGCGGAGGTCAGAAGAGGGTGTCGGATTCCCCTGGAACTGGAGTTCTCCTGGAATTGGAGCTTCAGACGGTTCTCAGCCGCCATGTGGGTGCTGGGGATCGAACCCGGGTCCTCTGTAAGAGCGGTCGGCGCTCTTAACCGCTAGGCCATCTCTCCAGCCCCGAGAGATTGACTTTTAAAAGACATGCTATGTGAGGTGAGTTAAGGTGACCTGAGGGAGGAGGAACAGCCTTTGTTCTTACCCGTTCCTCATCCCACCCTTGCAGGAGGATGGCCCCCTTCTACAAGTCTGTCCCCATCTCTTCTGGGGTGCTGGAGTTGGGATATGAGGCACTGATCTGTCTTGGCTTATGGAACTTGGTCTAGGCATGTTTTGGGAAAAAGAGAAGACTAGATTGCCAAAGAAGAGAAAAGGCCATGGTTAAACCAAGAAACCCAAAAAGAAACAGGCAAGTGAGAATCTGCCTTTGTTTCTAATGAGACCATATTCTCTGTTCTGGTTCCTTAAGGAGACCTGGCTCTGTCTTAAGTAAAAGTTCAGGAAGTTTTGTGTTGGTTCTCATTACTATTCACATCCTTCTCATTACTATTCACATCCTTCTGATTACTATTCATATCCTTCTCATCATTATTCATATCCTTCTCATGACAATTCACATCCTTCTCATTACTATTCATATACTTCTCATTACTATTCATATTCTTCCAAAGTTCCTATCACTGTTTGTCTCATTTTTGAGACAGGGTCTCCCTGTAGCCCCAGCTGGTCTGGAACTAGCTCTGAAGACCACACTGGCCTTGAACTCACAAAGATCCATCTGCTTCTACCTCCTGAGTGCTGGGATTAAAGGCATGAGCCACCACACCTGGCTTAAAGATGGTTCTTAGCCAACATGTGGGGGCTGGGAATTGAACCTGGGTCCTCTGCAAGAGCAGTTGCTCTTAACCACTGAGCCATCTCTACAGCCCCTGAATCAAAGCTTCTTAAGGATGGAACCATGTGCTGAAGGCTATTCATTGTACTATGGTGTCTTTGATAACAAGATAGCATGCGTTGCAAGCTCAGCCATATTTGTATGAATTAACCTGCAGCCAATCATGATCACTTTTGATGAACACCTGAGTAAACATTCTCTTAAATGCTAGCTTCGCTTTCTCTGAGAATTGAGAATGGCACTGAGCTGTGTTGGTGGCATTGAAACCAGCAGACATTCCAGTGTTGAGCTCTTCCATTGGGCTGGTTTATTACCCAGTTATTAGCAACAGCATCTGTGTCTGGGAGGCCTGAGGAGGTATATGCCTCACAGTCACACAGTTTCTGTTTCTTTCTGTTCCTATGTAACATGCTGCCACACTTTTTCTTTATTGTTTTTTTTTTTTTGTGTTTTGTGTTTTTTTTGGTGGAACTCACTCTGTAGACCAGGCTGGCCTTGAACTCACAAAGATCTGCCTGCCTCTGCCTCCCAAGTGCTGGGATTAAAGGCTTTCTTTCATGGGCAAGACCAACGGTGCCCAGTGTGTCCAGGTCTTCTCACTAGAGACTGCTGGTATTCTGCCTGATCCTCCGCTGGACCTGAATACACAGTTCCATTGTGACTTGCTAATTTTATCTCAGTTAAGTCCAGTTTAAGGCTATATTAAAATTTTTATGCTAACATTTCAGGTTTAGTATCTAATTGGATGCTGTGCAATATTGGGATCATTTTGAATTTAGCATTTACATATATGGCTACAAATTTCTAAAAATTTGGCCTTGGGATGGTTTTGGAGTCCTCTCCAAGGAGCCAGGTATCTAATGGTGTTGCTATAGATAAACGTGTAAGAATAATGGACTCAGCATCATTTAATACTTCCGCTGGGTTCTCTTTGAGTCTCACAATATCATTTTATTGCTAGTCTTCGTGAGGCACATGTGTGCAGTACGTGCACACCTGTGTGGGCGTGTACACTACAGGCAGGGGATGACATCGTGTGTGTCCAGTATGTGCACACCTGTGCACAGGCCAGGGGATGACATCAGGTGTGTGCAGTACATGCACACCTGTGTGGGCATGTATATGCACAGGCCAGGGGATGACATCGGGTGTGTGCAGTATGTGCATACCTGTGTGGGCGTGTACACGCACAGGCCAGGGGATGACATCAGGGTCCTGCTGTCTCTCTCCTTGCTCTCTCCAGGCAGGGTTTGTCATGGAACCTGGAGCTGGGTTGGCAAGCAGTGACCTGCAGTGGCCTCCTGGCTGCACTCCCCGCCATGCTGGGTTACAGATGCATGCAGCTGCATCTGGCTTTTATGTGGGTGCTGGGGATTTGACCTCCGGTTGGTATGCTTGCTTAACAAGTGCTCTTAACTCCTGAACTAGTCTTCAGCCCCAACAAACTATTATTGATATTCAGGTTCATATTTTTTTCAGATAAGACAAAAGGTTTTTTATAGATGACACTACTCTTGAAGACCATATGCCCACAGGACACAAACCTCTTTTTCTGCCTTACATCCCTTTCTACCAAGACCACCTGGTCTCTTTCATCAAACTGATCTCAGTAAAGTATACTGTAGTCTGACTGACTCTCAAATGTTCTCTGTGCCTCTGGCTAGGAAAAATAAGTTTTACATCAAATTTCCAATCTGCTGTCTAAAGCAGGCCAGATGTGTTTGGGATTGTGAGAGAGAAGGCCATGGGAGTTTTGAGAGAACTAAGTTGGAATAAAAAGGTCCAGAGAGGATTTTTTATTTGTTTGTTTGCAAAACCAGACCCTTGTGAGGGCAAAGAATGAAGTCAGAAGACCAGCCAAGTTTCCTGGAGCCAACTGAAGATGTCATAGAACCCAAAGGTCCAGAATGTTCTAAGGCATGGCATGCCGGTTAGTTCTCACATTTAGCCTTTAGGAGAGCAGGACTGAGAGAAGGGTCTAAAGCCATTGTTCCTGTGAGCACTCTACATCAAGACCAGCAGAAAATGAAACAGAGGCCTCCATCCTGCTGTGCACTGAAGGTAAGGGGGGCTCTTCCATTCAGAAGACGTGGCAGTCCTAATTGGTTTCACAGTCCACCTGCCACTTGCCCTCACCGAACCTCCTACTGACTCAGGAAACAAGGTCCACAGCGCCTGCTTGGAACCTAATGAGACAGACCCCGAGAAAGCTTCAGATGCATGCTGGCTCCAGTTAATCATCAATCAGAGACAAGCAGTTCCCTTTCAGTTCTGGCATTTTAAGACTTGGGCCTCCAGCTTCACTTCCATGCCTTCCTGTTTTCTAGGTCCTTGCTTTTACATTTTGATCCAAACTGGGGCTTTTAGCACCATGTTTTTATGGCTCCATTAGCAGGTGGTGAAAGACTACACAGCCACCTGCTTCTTCCCGTCCCTCTGGTCGGTTCTTGTTACGTGGGCTCTGTATTTACTGATTCAGTTTTCCTCCATGCTACTGAGTAAGGAACTCTAGCAAGGAGGGACCCAGCCCTCTCTGACCTTCTTCTCACTGTGCACTTGGAGTCACTTCCTCCAGCTGAAAATCTCCAATTTTAAAAGATCGTTTAGTAGAAGATGACATTTTTTGCTGTTGTAGTTTATCAATTCTGTCAAGAATTCCTTCCCTTTTATCTTTTAATTAGACTTCTTTTTTTTTTTTTTTTAAGAACACATTGCCGTTGGGTGTGGTGGTGCAGGCCTTTAATCCCAACACTCAGGAGGCAGACACAGGTGGATCTCTGTGAGTTCAAGGCCAGCCTGGTTTACATAGTGAGTTCCAGGAAAGCTGGGGCTAGTCTCAAAAAGACAAAAAAAGAAAAGAAAAGAAAAAAAGAACGATTGCCTGTGTCTTTTCATGCAATTATACCATCCCCCAAAATCTAGCAAGTGGCTTTATTAAGTATCTTGGAGTTGAGACTTCTACACATTTCCTGCCCATCATCATGTGTAACCAAAGGCAGTACATCTGGTGGACATTGGTCAGCCACTGATACTGGCCAGAGGCAAATGATGCACCCCCATACTGTGTGTGTGTGTGGTGTGCATTTTTTTTTTTGAGACAGGAATTCACTATGTAGTCCAAGCTGCCCTTGAACTTTTGATCCTCCTGCCTCAGCTTCCTGACTGCTGAGGTTACAAGCAAGATTATAGAGCCACATCTGGCTCTGCATACATATTTTTAAATAATTAAAAAAGAACATATGCCCATATCTTAATCCCTAGAATGCTGTGTTGTAACTTCATTTACGAAAAATGTCTTTGATGATATAATTAGCTTGAAAAGTTTAAGATGAACTAGTCTGGGTTGGCTGTGTGGGGACAGTGGACTGAATGTACCATGCATTTTCCTCAGTGCTCTACATGGAGACCACAGGGCTGTGTGAGGATGGATGGAACAAGCCAAGAAACGCCCACAGCTACCCTTCTGCGCAAGGTGAATGAGGGTCCTCTTTAGAGCCTTTGCTGAAAGGGTGGACCTTGTCCATACTTTAGTTTCAGAATTCTGGTCTCTACAACTGTGACAGAATAACATTCTGTGTTTTTTTCTTTTTTCTTTTTGGTCTTTTCGAGACAGGGTCTCCTTGTAGCCCCAGCTGTTCTGGAATTCGCTCTGTAGACCAGGCTGGCCTTGAACTCACAAAGATCCGCCTGCCTCTGCCTCCCAAGTGTTAGAATTAAAGGTGTGTGCTACCATGCCCAGCTAACATTCTGTTTTTAATGAGCCATCAAGATGGTATTAATTTTTTAGGAAGCCCTTAAAAAAATCTATAGGGTTCGACAGATGGCTCAGCAGTTAAGAGTATTGGCTGCTCTTGCAGAGGACTTGGGTTTGGTTCCCAGCACTCACATGACAGCTAACAGCCACCTATAACTCTAGTTCCAGGGAATCCAATGCCCTCTTCTGACCTCTGCAGGTACTGCATGATATGGATGTACTTACATACATGCAGGTAATACACTCATACACATAAAATAAAAATAATATTTAACAAATGAATGTACAGTTTTATAAACAAACCCAGTAAAACACAATCCTAAGTGGTCCCAAAAGTAAACAGATTTTCCTCGTTAATATAGTTGCCATATTAAAAATTTAGATCAGGGGCTGGAGAGATGGCTCAGTGGTTAAGAGCACCAACTGCTGTAGTAGAGGACCTGGGTTTGATTCCCAGCA
Source organism: Rhizomys pruinosus (assembly GCA_009823505.1). Classification (NCBI taxonomy): domain Eukaryota; kingdom Metazoa; phylum Chordata; class Mammalia; order Rodentia; family Spalacidae; genus Rhizomys; species Rhizomys pruinosus. The sequence goes on from VZQC01003386.1 coordinate 484,619, forward strand.
CCCACATGGAGGCTAAGAACCATCTTTAATCCCAGCACTTGGGAGGCAGAGACAGGCAGATCTCTGTGAGTTCAAGGCCAGCCTGGTCTACAGAGTGAGTTACAGGCCACATGGGACAATAGGGAGACCTTGTCTCAAAAAAATAAAAATAAAAATTTTAGATAAATAAAAGAAGAAAGAAAAAAAAAAAATCTGTCTTTTTTTTTTTTTTTTGTTTTTTTTGGTCTTTTTGAGACGGGGTCTCACTGTAGCCCCAGGTGTCCTGGAACTCACTCTGTAGACCAGGATGGCCTGGAACTCACAAAGATCTGCCTGCCTCTGCCTCCCGAGTGCTAGGATTAAAGGCATGTGCCACCACACCTGGCTCAGCTAAGTCTGTCTTAAAGTGGGCCAAGTTCAATGTCAGCAGCCCTGATGTTTCAGTGTCCGCCTTCTCTGCAGCTTATGGCTTTAAGATGCTACAAGGAATGAGAGTGGATGCCTTGGTAGTTTGAATGGCAATGTCCCCCCATAAGCTCATGTATTTAAACACTTGGACCCAGTTGGTGGTGCTATTTGGGGAGGCTGTGGGACATTCAAGGTACATTATTGGGGGTGGTCTTTAACAGTGTATATAGCTTTGTCCCACTTGCAGTTCAGGATCTCTGTTTCCGGTGTGCTGATGAAATGTCATCAGCCGGCTCCCACTCCTGCGGTCAGGCCATCCCTGCCATGACGGACTCAGAGTCCTCTGAAATCATGGGCCAAAATAAACTTTTTTCTCTAAGTGGCTTCTGGTCATTGTGTTTTATCACAGCAACAGAAAAGTAATGAATACAATATCCTAGTCTCAATTTCAATTGTTTTATGTTGTCTGTCAAGGGCTTACTGCTACAACTTCATGAATACATTAAATGATCCAAAACTTCATTATTCATACATAAGAAGATTTTAAAACACAACTCTCAAGCATAGATGGAGCAAGAGTCTTAAAATAAATATATGATTTTTATCATAGTAAAGCTACTTGTAGGGGCTGGAGAGATGGATCAGTGGTTAAAAGCACTGGCTGCTCTTGCAGAAGACCCAGGTTTGATTCCCAACACCCACATGGTAGCTAATAACTGTCCATAACTCCAGTTCCAGGGGAATCTTATGCCCTCTTCTGGCCTCTGGGGGCACTGCATGACATGGTGCACTTAGACACATGCAGACAATATACTCATACACATAAAGCAAAAATTAAATATTTTAAAAAGCTACTTGTGGACATTTATTGGTGATTTTGTTTTGCAAGTCTAATGAGATGACAAGAGAGATGAGTGGTGGGTGGGGCATCTGGATTTCAGTTTTGTGAGGTCCTTATCAACTCTAAGATCTCCACTTCTCTCTTTCTCTTTTTCACACCCATTTAGCCCACTCAACACCCATCCAGTTATTAATCCACCCGCTTATGGGCCCCTTTATCAAGACATCCACTCATGCATGCATTCTTTCATCAACCCATCCATCATCATTCCATGCAATCTATGCAATATCTAGGTAGAAATGCATTTTACATATTTCAGGCATTATAAAGAAATCCAAGAAAGATCTATGAATTCTTACCAAGGTTTTCAAATAATGCTCAGGAGATAGTGGGGTATAAAAACAACATGCACACATTTTAGGGTTCTTGCCCTAGCTAATGATAGAGGTCATGATTTTAATTACGCACCCACGACAAGGAAGAATACAAGATATGTTTAGTGTGCTTATGAGATAGTAAGAGATGGTTGGAAGTCATCCTTACTCTATCATCTTGTCAATAGCTAGAAAAATAATTACAGGGCTGGAGAAATAGCTCAGCAGTTAAGAGTGCTTTCTGCTCATCCAGAGGACCTGAGTTTGGTTTCTAAAACTCATGTTGGGCAGCTTACAACCACCTTCAACTTCAAGTCCAGGCCCTCTTCTGGCCTCCCTGTTTACACACACACACACACACACACACACACACACACACACACACGAATTAAAGAATAATTTATAGTCAAAGACTGGCTTCCAGAACCTCCCCTGGGTCTTCAGCTTTGTGATGCTATACATAACAGTTCTCAGCGGGGCACTTGTGGAATGAAGTGTCCTTCCTTTCTGTGTGACTTCTGCCCAGATAGCGGGAGCATGCTCGCTAAGCACCAAAGCCTCAGTGTCAGCCAGGGCTCTATGGAGCTTTCTGTCTGCAACAAGCTGAGTGGAACCCAACAGAACCCTTACTGATGACTCCAGGGCAAGACTGAGTTGCCCCAGAAGGATCCTTGTGCTGGTCTAGCAGCTCAACCTGCCACCTCTCCACTTCCTTTTTCTCACCCCGCCTCCATCTATAGTGAGCTGGAGACCCAACAACCAAGCATTTAAAGATTTTATGCTAAATGCCAACTGTGTTTTGAGAAGACTAAAGTATGGCAGTATGCATCTAAATGCTTTGACAGTACAGAGAGAAATTCTAAATTCATGAAAGAGGGTAGTTGTGGTGTCTTGTGAACTTCCATAGGGTACAGAGTTACAGGTTTTCATGAGTGGGCAAATCTTTGAGAAAGAGTTTCCTTCCCTGCCCAAAGGAAAACATTGGATAAGCATTTCTAGTTGACCCAAACAAAAGACACCAAGTAAGAGGCACAAGGGGGACAAATGATAGAAAAGCCAGCCACAGGGAACCAGGGAGAAGGCAGTGACAGGAGACAGGAGCCAAAGAGACAGCAGTGACAAAGAGAAGGGAGGCCAGGGGAGACAACAAAGTCAGACTAGAACCTTCCTTGGTCTTACATGGCTGCTAGTCAAATTATTATGTAATCATGGTAGACAAGGGTGCGCATGAGTCAACTACAATGCTTAAATTAACGGGGTCATGAAATCAAATAAGACAGCCTAGTATTTGTTTCCAATGCACACAATTTACCTATAGACAATTCCTTTGGAGTGAAGGAACTGCAGACCAAGGATGATTTCAGCAGCATAAAACCTGTGGGAAAGATAGCCAAGATGCAGCGTGAATGTATGAACAGAGGCAATAAAACACTCAAATCGAGACTGACACCTATGCATGCTCAGTGCTCAACAAAATAGCACACACACACACGCACACACTTTTGCCCAATTCTGGCAAGGAAGTTACTATTAATTCTATGGTTAAGAAAGCAAAGCTTTGGGACGGAGAGATGGTCAGAGGTTAAGAGCTCTGGCAGAGGACCAAGGTTCAATTCCCGGAAGCCACATGGGGGCTAACAACCATCTATAACTCCAGTCCCAGGGAAATCTGATGCCTTCTGATCTCCTCAGGCAACGCACAACACAGTACACTTACACACAGGCAGACAATACACTCATACACATAAAATAAAATATTTTAATAAAAAAGCAAAGGCTCAGACATGCCTGTTGTTAGCACTGAGAGTGTAGCTAAAAGTTGATTAGCACCCCCCGAATCTGGTGCTTATCCTTGTATTTTAAACTGCAAAGTACACATCATCATTTTCTTTCACTAATGAAACATACACAAACATTAAATGTGATAGCAGAATGTAGTAGGAAATAACATCCTCCCTTATTTGAAATTGTGCTTGGCGCCCACCAGCGCGGTGTGCCAGGCCATTCATTCCCAATAGATCCAGCTGCTGTGCTTTCATATAGATGCTGATAGCATGTGCTGCAGATTCAGCCCAAGAAGCAGAGGAAAGGATATTGGAGGTTAGGAGGCGATAGGTTGTCTTCATCTTCAGTGGTGACAGGCTTCAAGGAAATGAGTTTGTCTCTAGTGGGATTAAGTCAGATATAAGGGAAAGCTTCCTAGAAGTGAAATTTGCTGGGTCTCCTGGTAGAATGCAAATAATCCCCCGCCTAGAAAGCACTATGGACACAATACATGGACAGCAGGTTGTCTTAGGAAGCTTCTAGCTTTATAGAACTGTAGGGGAAGGGGACAGAATGGGTCATTTTACACACACACACACACACACACACACACACACACACACACGTGTGCGCGCACTCTGCCCAGTGATTTTCCTGCTGCAGAAACCTGATAAAATCATCCCTGGGTGCTTTGCCGAAGGCGGAGACCGTGAGACCAGCGAGTGCCCCCACTCAAGCTGATGAAGCAGCCACTTGGCTGGGTGTCCTAGGAGCTGCTGGACAGCCCATCTTTCAGCACAGTGCAGCCGAAACCGCCTCAAGTGTTCACGAAGAGCTTGATAGCTCAGCATCAAGCACGAAAAGCTAGCAGATAGCTATCTTTTTAAAAAACATCTCTTAAGCCGGGCGTGGTGGCACATGCCTATAATCCTAGCACTTGGGAGGCAGAGGCAGGCGGATCTTTGTGAGTTCAAGTTTGTGAGTTCCAGGACAGCTGGGGCTACAGGGAGACCCTGTCTTGAAAAGACCAAAAAAAGAGAAAAAAGCAGCACATCTCTTTTGTGGTGTGTGTGTGTGTGTGTGTGTGTGTGTGTGTGTGTGTGTGTGTGTGTAACAACCCCTATAGATGCCAAGGGATCTAGCCATTGTCCTACCGAGTAAACACAGCTGACTCCACCTCACTTTCTGGGTGCTTGAAGCCAGAGAATGGGATTTATTCTCAAATACAGGAAGTGTTCTTTCAGTTTCTGGCTCCTTGGGGGCTGAATGCTTTCTACCTTCCTACTGAGCTTCCCAGGACAGGCTGCAGCTCAGAGCTCACCTAAGGGCAACCTGGAAGATCTGCGTTTCATTCCACTGCCCTATTTCCACACATCTGCTTTCTGCACTCAATGAGTCAGGAGCTTGATGAATGAGGGAGGGTTCTTAACCGTTGACAGCATATGGGACATGAAACAAGACAGACCTGGATTTCATTTTTATAAATGAGGAAAACTACTGGCTTGTTTGTCAGTATTCCCAAATGTTTAACTTGCTCTGGGACCTAGGCATAGCTAGCAAGGAATCAAGAAAAATAACATATGAGAGGGCTGGAGAGGTAGTACAGCAATTAAGAGCACTGGCTACGCTTGCAGAGGACCTGGGTTTGGTTCCCAGCACCTACATCAACAGCTTACGGTCACCTGTAACTCCAGTTGTAGGGAATCTGACACCCTCTTCTCCCGTGTCTGGGCACTGCATGCACGTGGTGCACATACATAAACTCAGGCATACACGCATACTCAAAAAACAAACAAATAAATGAGAGAATAAATAAATCTTTAAAAAACACAAAAGAATAATAATCTGTGGGTGTCAGGTATACATAAACTGCTACGAATACAGAAGTCTCCCAAACTCTTGCAGAGTTCTTACGTGGCTCTGGACAGATCAAACTTGTGACAACTTTGGATGTGGTACATTAGGTCTCCTCCGTTGAGGTACTCCATCACAAAAAAGAGGTTCTCCTAGGGGGAAAAACAGTCCTAATTTTTATCTCTGAATGAAAGAAAAATAAAGATGACCTTTCAAACACATTAGACATTTTCAGAAGAACCAATTATGTTGAAATTTCTTAAGAAAAGAGTGTCAAAATAATTTAGCTGAACTGAATTCTTGAACCCTGAGGCATCTTGGGAATCCCTGTGGAAGAGTAACACCTGCTGAGGGGCTTATGTGCTCTGATCCAGCCAGTGGGATTCAGAGGAAAAAGAACTGGATTAGACTTGTCTGTGAGACTATGGGACAGTGAGGAACACTTAGTGGGTGTAGATAATGCGTCTGTTGACAGTGTGTAGGATGGTACATGTGTCTCTGACTCTAGAAATATGACCCTCACAGGGTGGTAGTGAACAGAGATCCTGGGCAATCTTCAGGCTGTGGGTGAGAGTATCCTGGGGTCCTAGGATTCTAACCAGATCTTGTGATTGTCATGGTATGAGACAATATTTCTTCAAGAAAAATCGTCCTAGCTCTTTGAGCATCCTGAATGCTTATGGGTTTTAAAGAGCTGCAGTCACCAACCCACGGAGTGTGGGACACAGTGTCTGTGTGTTAATTTGCACCTAACGAGCTCAACTGGGTTTAGGAATGAAACTTTGCCTGGCTTGAGGCAAGAACTTGTAAGACCTGTCTCGTAAGACCTCCGAGAGTTATCTGATATCTCTGTGGGCATTCAGTTGCCTCTGTGAGTTACCTGTAGCTCTGGAAGGTTCAGGATATTACAATGTTTTCTTGCCTCACCTATCTCTGCAAAGTTCCAGAACCGGATAGCCCCTTCCCTTGAGGCATTGAGCAAAATGTCACTTCTAGTTTACCAGTTGCACAAACAGGAGCTCTGCAGCCCCCTGATTAGAGCCAAGGTGGCTCACCCCTCCCTTCCACCTGCCCCCCACTTCCTTGCACAGTAACTTTTGGTATATAAGCATACTGCTGGCATGAATAAAGAGAGAGTTTCTTATCTCCTGGGCTTTCTCTTAGTCCGTGTCTATTTGTCTTTCTTTGTCTTTCCATTCTGTCAGGTAAATCCCTCATGGTCCCCCCCCCCCCCCCCCTTGCTAGGGCTAAGCCTAGAGACTGTCGGCCTGCAGGCAGGAGACAGCCTTGAAGATTGCCAGGCCCAGTTCAAGAGAGGGAAGAAGATCGTGTGGATAGCAGCCACACGCGTGACTAAAGGACTATCAGACAATTATTAAACTCTGACAACTGGGTGATTAAAAAAAACAAAACAGAGGTAACCTTTACATCTGAAGTGAGTCTACTGGGGGTGGGTAGGCAAGGTAGTGGGTCAATGTGTTCTGGTCTCACGGTGATGTTCACTGTCCGCCATCTGTATGGAGGGCACATTTCCCCAGAACAAGGGAAGTTAAATGTCATGGCAATTATCTTGATAATTCAAGTAAAGCTGAATTATTGTCCACCTGCTTTTTCCAAAGTTGACCCCAGACTTAATTTCCAGATTCCATTCTTCTAGCCAGAGTACCTCCCCAGCTTTTTTTTTCTCCCTTTGTGGACAAGCCAAAATTCTCAGCTGAATTAACTGTGATTTAGCATTGACATTTCAGACCTGACTTGAGACTGGTCACTTTCCTTGGAACATACCTGAAGCTCTTGTTGTTGTGATTACTAAGCAAATACCTTTCAGTACCTATTTACTCAAAACTCTCCTGACCTTATGCAAGCTATGATGCTGCCATCTCTCTTTAGTACTCTGAGAATTACCCAGCCATTTTCTCAAGGGGCCCACGTGACTCCATTCTGCCCCGCTGGCCTGTCTCTTGGACTCTTTCCTTCCTTTTTCCCCTCTCTTCCTTTCCTGTCCCTTCTCTGCCCATCTTTTTTACCCTCTCTCCTTCTTTGACAGAGGCCTTGACTGCCTACCACAATCATCCTTGACTGCCTACCACAATCATCCTTGACTGCCTACCACAATCATCCTTGACTGCCTACCACAATCATCCTTGACTGCCTACCACAATCATCCTTGACTGCCTACCACAATCATCCTTGACTGCCTACCACAATCATCCTTGACTGCCTACTACAATCATCCTTGAGTGCCTACCACAATCATCCTTGATTTCTCCAGCAGAACAATGAGGCCAAGGCTGATGTCTACCCTATTTCCCGACACCTGATTTCATTTCCCTATCCCAGAGCTGTTACCAGTATTCTGAGACAGAGCTTTGAAGCCTGGTATGGTGAGGCATACCTATAATCCCAGAATGCCGAAACTAAGTCAGAGGGATCACCATTAGTTCAAAACTAGCCTGGGTTATACACCCAGTTCAAGGCCAGTCTATATAGCAAGACTGTCTCCAGAAAAAAACAAAACAAAACAAAACAAAACAAAACAAACAACAACAACAACAACAAAAAACCCAGAAAAATAAAGATAGAGGGCAGAGGTCCCTGTTTCATCCCATTTGGTCATAGTAAGTTTCTTTTCTACTTTGCCTCTTCTTGTTCATTTGTGTTTTCTCTCTCTCTCTCTCTCTCTCTCTCTCTCTCTCTCTCTCTCTCTCTCTCTCTTTCTCCCCCCCCCTGCCCCATTGGAACCTTAAGGTATGAGATAGCTAAATAGTGTCTCTCAGGACTAGTAGAAGCAGGCTTCTGGCTTAGGACTCCATTAACTGTCCTCTCTCTTCTCATATCTATACTGCACCCAGTGGACAGCCCTTGAGGGAGAAGAGGACTTTAGAGGGAGTCCTATGATACCCTGGGCCTTGGCTGACATCCCTACCACTGGAATGAAAAGAACACAGTGTCATAGTGCTTATTACTTAAACATACTGAGGGAGGATATTTTTTAGCATGTTGGATACCATATTTGACTTCAGGAAAAGATTTGGTGTCTTCATAATAAATTTCTCAGAAAATCCTATTGAACTATTTTTTTTTCCTTTCTTGAGACAGGGTCTCTCTGTATCCCTCGTTGGTCTAGAACTTAGTTTGTGGGCCAAACTGGCCTTGATCTCACAGGAATCTGCCTGCTTCTGCCTCCCCAGTGCTGGAACCAAAGGGGTGTATTACCACACCTGGTAGATAACAAAAATCATGATATTAAACAAAGAACATGGAAAATCTTTTTGCTAATCTTTTGTCATTAATTATGACCTCTTAGGACAGTTTAACTCTTTGGCTTTGCAGACCAGGTAATACATATGCTTCTTGGTGGGGGCTGGGGGGAGCTAGGCAGTGCACTTCGGAAGTCTAGCTTGGAAGAGCAGGCAGGGAGCAGTGTTCTTGCTCTAGGCTGCGGCTTGGGAATCTACCCACCAACGACCTTGTGTCCCTCTGAGGCCAAATGAAGTCAAGATAGAAATACAGGGAAAATTGAAGGGACAGGGGAAGGGAAAGGAGTCTTTTATTCCCGAGTCTGTTGAAGTCTCTTGGCAGCTGAGAATCCAGAATTCCTACACAGTCAGCATCTGCTTATGGCCTTTCTCTCTTCCCAGCTGCCAACCTGTAGATTTCCAGGGCTCTTACCAGACACTCCCTTTGTGGTAAAAGGACATGTCCTCCCTCTTGTGAAACCCTAGTGATTCATGGATTCATTTTTATCAAACTGTAATCCCCTTGAAAGTACCTTTGGAACCACTGTCAATTACCCTGTGTCTATCTCGATCTCAATCACTGAAAAGCAAAGTTGGCTCTTAGTGGCCCTTTGTGGCTGCAGCTTGAGGACCACTGAAGCCACGTTGATGGCTAATGCTAGTCGCTACAGTGGGGCTCTTTGAGAAACCCATGCCCATGCTTTGGGGAGTCGCTTATTTGTTCTCTGAATGCCTCTCTATTTTTATTATTTTTTATTTTATTTTTTAATTTATTTTCTTATGTGTATGAATGTACTCTCTGCATGCAGGTTTGTGCACCCGTGTCATGCAAAGCTGTGGAGGTCAGAAGAGGGTGTCGGATTCCCCTGGAACTGGAGTTACAGATGGTTCTCAGCCGCCATGTGGGTGCTGGGGATCAAACCCGGGTCCTCTGCAAGAGCAGTTGGCGCTCTTAACCACTAGGCCATCTCTCCAGCCCATGCCTCTCTATTTTTAATAAACTCCAACTCTGCTTCATCCTGGCTGGCCCTGAAATTCTTTTCTGCAATGTCATCAAGGATCTGGCTTTACCTGAGTCCAATTCTAGAAAGATTAAGGGAAGTTCCCAGGCTCCTACCAGTGATATAGCAGAGCTTTGGCTCTGTACCAGTTGCTAGTCACACAGTGAGATGGCTCTGTGATAAAATTAGCATAAATGTGTGCACATATGAGCTACATGAGTCTTGAAATTTAGAGATCCCATTGTGAGGAATAAATAATCCTCTCTTAAAAATTTAATCTGGGCTGGAGAGATGGCCTAGCGGTTAAGAGCACCGACCGCTCTTACAGAGGACCCGGGTTCGATCCCCAGCACCCACATGGTGGCCGAGAACGGTCTGAAACTCCAATTCCAGGAGAACTCCAGTTCCAGGGGAATCCGACACCCTCTTCTGACCTCCGCGGCATTGCATGACACGGGTGCACAAACTTGCATGCAGACAGTACATTCATACACATACAGAAATAAATAAAATTAAAAAACAATTTAATCCCTAAATCCCAGTCTTAAAACATAAATACAGAAATGTTCAGCAGTGGCCAGGAAAGGAAGGGTCAGAGGTAACTATCAGCTGACCTGGACCCCTGGAGAACTACTACCAAAAAGTAAAAAAAAAAAAAATCTGTCCACTGGACAGACTGAATTAAACAGAATGAACCAAAAAAGAGACACATAGGCGTACACATAAATAATAAAACAGACTGGATTTTTCTCCTCTCAGCTAGCCGGCCTCCTGGCTCTGGTCCCCAGCTGAGAGGAAATACGAAGGAGCTTGGGAAGGAAGCTGGATGGAGCCTGGCTTCATTTTACTTCACTTGCCTGTGAAGACATTAGCTGACTCGAAATGTCCTTCCAGCTGGGTAAGAACTGAAGTTGTGCTGGGGTGGGGTGTAGATGGGATGTCACACATCTGCCCTCACCTGAGAGCTCTTAAATCCCTCCTGGCGTGTCATTTATTAAGCAGGGGCTTCAATGAGATGTATCCATGAGAACCCTGACTAAACACCATACATTTTGTATTTTTTTCCTTTTTCTTGGGAAAAAGATGAAATTAATGACAGTGACCATTTGGCACGTTGCACTGAGATTTATATAGCTCTTCTAGGTATAAATATTTGCAAAAGGATGCTGCTACGTTTATAAAATCTTAGGAGAAATGACAGCCCAGAAATAATGTACATTTCAGGTGTAGTAGAGAACAGCAGTGAGGTTTATTTTGGATGTCCCTCAGAGGGGAGAATTGCAGATCGTTTCCTTAAAGCCTACCATAGTTCCCCAAGAAAACTAGAAACAAATTACAGGGGACTTGTCTGCTTCAGATGTCCTTGGTATGCTTGCAGAGTTTGGCTACTGGTTGACAGCAAGTACCCTGTATCTGTACAGGCATTTAAGGCACCCAGTGCTCTGGTATACTGGAATATTTAAATTCATTCCACTATGGACAATGCCAGAAGAGAATGTGTCTTTGTTTTGTTTTAAATAGACAATGAAGGTAGAAAGAGATTCTTTTTGGTCTTTTTTTTTTTTTTTTTAGACAGGGTCTCCCTGTAGCTCCAGCTGGCCTGGAAATTGCTATGTAGACCAGCCTAGCCAAGATCTGCCTGTCTCTGCTTCTGCCTCTCAAGTGCTAAGATTAAAGGTGTGTGCCACCATGCCCAGCCTAAGGGAAGACCTTTTTGATTGGTTATTGTATTTTGTTTCTAAAATGTGTGTCTCAGAACTGAAGAGAAAGATGGCATAGTGGTTAGAGAGCTTGCTGCTCTTCCAGAAGTTCCTAGCACCAACGTTATATGGCTCAAAACCACCTGGAACTCAAGCTTCAGGAGATCTGATACCCTCTTCTGGCCTTTGTAGGCTCCCCACCACACATGGCTCACATACACACATGACTCACACATACACTCATAGCTTACACACCCCCAACACATGTCTCTCACACACACAGACACACACACACACACACACACATACAGACACACACACACACACTAAGTAACTATATAAGTATAAAAATAAAACGTGCATCTCATTCTTCAAGAAAGAACTCAAATAGAGCTGCTCAGAGGACACTCCTAGAAAGAATGGAAACAAAGCAGTAGACCTCATTCCCAGGAATATTGCTTCAATCTCAGCATTTGGAGTGTTTATTTAGGTAGCAAAACATAGGAGTTGCCAAAAGGTTCTCTGGAAGAGTGAATTCTATATTATGAAGGTTTCTTGTTGCTGGTGAGACAGCTCAGCAGAAAAATGGCCTTGTAACCAAGATTGAGGATCTGAGTTGCTCCCCAGATAGTAGCCAAGAGGAGAATTGACTCTGGCTTGCTCTCTCTCTCTCTCTCTCTCTCTCTCTCTCTCTCTCTCTCTCCTCTCTCTCCCCTCTCTTCTCTCTCTTCTCTTTCTCCCCCCCCCACAATATATAAAGGTTTCTTGCTCAACTGGGTCTCTGTAGGAGGAAAGAAGCTAAGGTTCTTCTTGGCACCCCGTTACTGTCTAATTGATGGAAGTCAACAGCCCCAGGAGGGCAGCTTCCTACTAAAGCCATGCAAGGTCTTCAGGATTTGTCTGTGGAACGTCCTCCCTTAATTAACAGAACAAAAAACATTGAGTGATTCTCATCCTGTGGGTGAAGCAAGAGTCAACTGGTTTGATAGAGCAATGGCATGAGGGGTGTTAGAAGCAGGGATGTATTGACTGAGGCTCCTGGCTAGCAGGTGAGGACTTGATGTGAAATTCAACGTCATTTACTGACTACTCAGATTTCTAGTTTACACATATACTCATGGCACACACAGTGTACTTCCTGTGAGGCTCCAAACCCAAGAGGCCCACCACATTTCTGTGATTTCCTGGAAACTGGTTGAAGTTAACAGTCAGGGTTGATATTCTGTTGCTAGGTGGTTACTCAAATCTCCGTGGCTCAATTTTGATTGCTTTCTTGATGTTTTAAGTTTCGCCTAGACACTGTCTACAGGACACATGGTGTTTTAGGACTTAGTAAAAGTAAAAGTAAACGTGTATATTAAACAACATTGGTTTACAGAATCTGATAAAAATGGTAATGCATCTGAATTAAATGGAGATATAATTCGCTGTTGCCCACATTTGCTTTACATAAAATCTGTAGAGCAAGAACTTTGGGATTGACACATACAAATGTTCTCTATAATTTCTCTGTTG
>VZQC01003386.1:498025-509038 GCA_009823505.1 Rhizomys pruinosus
AGAGAGTAGAAGGAGGGAAAACAGTGAGGCACGGGTACTTCCTTCTCATTCTAAAGCAAAAGCATCAGCTAGTCAGGTGGGCTGCCCTATGGTGGTCTCTGTGTCCCTTTCATTTTCATTCATTGGTGGCAGAGAAGCTCATGCCCAGCCCAGAAATATTGACCCCAAGGACTGGATTATTCAATTATTCCTTGTGCTACTCTGCAATGAAAATCTTACTATAGTCTCTTCAGATTACCTGGGGAGTCTTATATTCTGCCCACCCCCATGTATATGGATCCTGATAGTTCCACACATTCAAATGAGTGGATATTTTACACCAAAAATTATAATTTCTTAACATTCCACATACAAATCAAATTGTTAGATTCCAAATTTCAGACTTGCTCTTTTGATTTTCATCTTCAGTGTTACCATTTGTATCTAAGTAAATATAATATTTTTTCACATTTATGATTGTTTTGGGTATAGATTTTATATTGGGAAATGTTAAAAAAATTTACTGAAATGGCTTGAATTTAGAAAGTTGATCTCTGAAAATGTTAATGTCCTTGAAGAGCAGATAAAAATGGGGGAGAGAACATAAAAAAAAATGTTCCAATTAAAGGTGTTAACACAGAGTGTAACTGGGCCAAAGACAAAGACTCCAAGAATATGAATTACACTGGAAACTGCAATTGCAATTCTGCACTTTGAAGGTTGGTGATAATTCTGCAACCTATTTCTTTACTTCTTCTCTTAATAGACAAAGATCAAGAGAAAAAGATGGTTGGAGATCTCTTATTATCAACCTTATCAGTCCATCCGTTAGGGTCACACAGGTAAGTTGTCTCCTGAGTAATCTTTAACATATTCTTTTTTCTGATCCATTTGAAAATTTTCAGAAGTAATGATGCCTTACAAAACAACTAGGGATTAATTAAAGTTGTTATATCTTTTGAACTTCAGGTGAACCTTTGTACAGTTGTTACCTTGTAATCTTCCTTTACAATTTCTGATGAAGGTGACACAATTATTCCAGCTAGGTTCTGCTTCACAATTTCCATAAATCCTGCATTCACCTGGCTAACTAGTCACTTAGAATAATTTTCTCCTATTCCTCATAGGTTACACATCTCCTACTTTGGCTTCAAGACTCTAAATCAGCATTTCTTCTGATTTTGACTATAACGAATCAACTATTTGTATTGTCAGCCAAAAATAGCTATATTGTATATAAATAATGGAGTTTTATGATCATATATTTCATTTTATTTTATTTCTTTAAAAACATATCTGTCCTTTAAATCAAATGTACCTTAACAGTTCAATTAGGGAACCATAGTTGAGAAAAAAATTCTAGACTAAGTCTTTAAAAATGTACTTTCCCTAAGACTTAATTCCTAACACTGGATTATTCTCTAACTACATGAATCTACTCATTCAGTTGCAAACCAATCCTCAAATAGCTTGTTTGGAGGGGGAAATATTATATTACAATATAAAAATTAAATATTGGTACTTTGGCTCCTGTACTGTCAGGAATACATATCACTTAATAAGTGCTTATCTTACTAGATTATTATTTTGGTGGGGCTGAGGATGGAACCCAGGACCTTGTGAGGGCTAGGTAAGGATTTTACCACTGAGTTACATCTCCAGGTAATTGTTAATCATTCTTATTCTCATATAGACAAACTAAATGGAAATATAAAATTAAGAATTTCATATATTTGCCAATAAATTCTCTGGTTTCTGACTCTCTTTGTTACAAACTGATATATTAAAAAGCTCCTTAGAGTTCAAAAAAAAATAAAAATATTCATTTATTTCCAGCACTCTGGAGGCAGAGGCAGGTGGATCCTCGTGAGTTCAAGGCTAGCCTGGTCTACAAAGCATGTTCCAGGCCAGCTGGGGCTACAGAGAGACCCTGTGTCAAAAACACCAAAAATATATATACATTTATGAACACATCAGTGTCCAGCACAGCACATGACACTGGTGCAGTAGTTGGCACTTTTATCTTGAGGGTAATCAGCAGCTACCTAATTGGACTTAAAGACCACTCAACGGGAGGAATCTTGTGTGTGGTACTGTAAACATAGCCAAATACACATGGATGGAGAGGTCATAGATCTTAGAGAAAACCCCAAGGATGTCCCATCCCTAGACTAATCTAAGTGTAAAATATGTATCTTTATATTTACAGTCAAGTACCCAGGTCAGGTACTATCAAGGGAGAAATGGGAAAATAGGGAGACTTCAAATGTAGAAGACATGGAGGGAGGGCTAGACATGGAATGCGAGAGAGGAGAGATAATGCCTAGCTAGCATAAAGAATCTGGGAAATCACATTAGTCTAACAATCTATTGACAAATGACACATATAGTATCTCTTCATGAGGCTATGTGCATAGCTGAAGGCTACATAACAAGAAACAGTGCCAGACTGAAGAAACCTTCCTTTGAGTCATTGGCCAGGGGAGTCAAAGAGACTCCCCAAATTATACAGGCTATTGCCACAGCCCTTGATTGCCTCCCAGAACCTGAAAATAAGTCCCCATTGCTGAAGACAGGGCATACTGCAGAGACTGGACTCGGAGCAATGGAGCTGGACCTGACTTGGAATCCACCTCCCCTGAAGGCCGGCGCTCACAGTCTTGGAGAGCACTACACAATCCACCTCCCCTGAAGGCCAGCGCTCACAGTCTTGGAGAGCACTACACAATCCACCTCCCCTGAAGGCCGGCGCTCACAGTTTTGGAGAGCACTACACAATCCACCTCCCCTGAAGGCCGGCGCTCACAGTTTTGGAGAGCACTACACAATCCACCTCCCCTGAAGGCCAGCGCTCACAGTTTTGGAGAGCACTACACAAGCTACTAAGGGGAAAAGTGACACATATACAATGCAACCTTTACACCTAATTCTCAGGCAAGATGACACCAATTAACTCTGAACCCCCATTAACAAAGCTCCCTCATGCAACAGGGGGCCAGGAACTCAAAAGGTCATGAATGGCCAAAGCATGGAGATTAGGAGTCTGCAGAGTGTGAGTCCATGGACAGGCTGCCTATATTCAGCTTCACTCACCCAGGGCTCAGGGAACATTGCAAAAGAAGGGGTGGAAAGATTGTTAAGAGCTGGGGAGGTGATGCAGTACCATATGGAAATAGAGTCCTACGAAGGCCTGGGACCTTGCTCACATGAACTCACATCATTGGTGTCAGCATGCACAAGACTCATGCAAGCTCAACCAGACAAAAACCCAGGGTGGAACTGCAGACATGGGTATCAGAACCTGATCCTAGAGGAAGAAATATTGGCAGCTAATTATGGTAAGGGAGAACTGGCCTTCTTTCAGTGAGAGACTCTGGATAGGCTGACTAGAGCTCGGTGGATGAACTGACACTGAGAACCCCCCAGGGAGATTAATTTGTCACAATAGGCCCCAACACAAATGATAAAATGTATGAACTTGGGGGGGGGCAGTGGAGAAGGGGGTATAAAGGTGATTAAGATTGAGATGTTATTTATGAAATACACAAAAATTAAAAAAAGATAAGAAGCAAAAAAACTATTGGTCAAAGTCTATAATCCAGTCCTTATGATTGATCTCCTTGGTACAGATGAAAAAAGGATCTATAAGTGGCATTACATTGTCCATTGAGTTACAGACAGAGAGACCTCCATGGACTCCAACTCTCAGAACTAATGTGCAACAACAGTAGATATTCTACCTGAACCTCTGCTAGCAAAGTTTATAGTATAGCTTGGCATTGGGCTTGCTGGAGAACAAATAGGTCTAAACCAGGTCTAACCTATCTCACAAGACAGTACCAGACTGTGTATGGCAACCTGCACAAGATACAGATTCTGTTCCAAGGGAAATTCTTTCTTAAACTTTTGTATAAATACAATTGCCCATAATTACTGCTTTTCCTCTTCCTTGATCCCCTTTTCCTTTCAATTAAAACTTTGCCTGGCAATTAAAAAACGGAAAGTGGTGTTCTTTGATGCAATCGGGTAACACACAGCATTAGAACTAGATGAAACAGGATCAGAGCTACAAGCCTTCGTTTGCCTGATATTAACCATATGTTTAGTGTCCAATATAAAAAGCCATGTTCTTTCTGAGAAAAGGTAAGCAGCAACTCAGGCCACTTGTTAACTTCTTTGTGAAGTGGAAAGCACTGTATTCCAGTTTTCTCAGTTAAGTGAAAAGGAACTGTGACGTACACAGGCTTTTCTTGCATTCAAGCTCCCATTGTGATATATTGTTAGGTTCAACCACACTGCTTACAAAGATAAAGGAAAAACTTAAAGCACCTCCCCATCCCCCAAAATATCCTAGTAAATAACCACCCCAAAATAACCACTCAACAAAGAAGCTTCTTTTGCACTAGACAGAAACTATTACAGAGTACCACAACTGGTCACACATAGACATTGTCTGTGAATTGCCCAAGCCTAAGTGGCATATCTACAATGAAACCTCTATACCTAAGACTCACACAACGCAGAGCAAGGGGTACAGAGAACAAGAATGAATCTCTTAACTCCCATCAATGAAGTTTCCTCATGCAGCAGAGGGCCAGGGACACAAAAGGTCACAAATGGTCAAAGTGCGGAGATTAGGAGTCTGCAGGGTGTGGTCCTTGGACAGGACTCCCATGTTCAGCTTCACTCACCTAGGGCTCAGGGACCATTGTGGAAAGGGGAATGGAAAGATTGTGAGAGCCAGGGAGGAGGTGCATGACCATATGGAAATAGAATCTTACAATCTCCTGGGACCCTGCTCATAGGAACTACAGCAATGATGTCAGCATGCACAAGAGCCATGCAAACTCAACCAGACAAAAACCCAGCATGGAACTGGGGGAAATGGGCAGCAGACCCCAATCTTAGCTGAAGAAATATTGGCAGCTGATTACTGTTGGGTGAGGAAGAGCTGATCTTCTTAAAGTGAGGGACTCTGGATAGGCTGACCAGAGCTCAGTGGATAAAATTGCATTGAGAAATATCTGGGGATACTAATGATACAGTAGGCCTTAACACAAATGAGAGAGGTAAGAATTCCAGTGGGGAGGGGCCCAGGGGGAAGGAGGCATAAAGGTGATTGAGATCAACTGAGATGTTCTGTATGAAATACACAAAAAAATCAATAAAAATATACATTTATGGGTTTGGGAGATGGCTGTCCCAGTGTGAGGGACTGAATTTGGATCCCCAAAGCCTGATGCAGAGTGTTTGTAATTCCAGGGCTCCTACTGGGAGATGGGAGATGGGAGATTATGGGACATGGGAGATAGGAGATGGGAGATGAGAGATGATGGGAGATGGGAGATGATGGGAGATGGGAGATGATGGGAGATGGGAGATGATGGGAGATGGGAGATAGGAGATGGGAGATGATGGGAGATGATGGGAGATGATGGGAGATGATGGGAGATGGGAGATGATGGGAGATGATGGGAGATGATGGGAGATGATGGGAGATGATGGGAGATGGGAGATGGGAGATGATGGGAGATGATGGGAGATGGGAGATGATGGGAGATGATGGGAGATGATGGGAGATGGGAGATGATGGGAGATGATGGGAGATGATGGGAGATGATGGGAGATGGGAGATGGGAAATGATGGGAGATGATGGGAGATGGGAGATGGGAGATGATGGGAGATGGGAGATGATGGGAGATGGGAGATGGGAGATGATGGGAGATGATGGGAGATGATGGGAGATGATGGGAGATGGGAGATGATGGGAGATGATGGGAGATGATGGGAGATGGGAGATGATGGGAGATGGGAGATAATGGGAGATGATGGCAGATGGGAGATGATGGGAGATGGGAGATGATGAGAGATGGGAGATGATGGGAGATGGGAGATGATGGGAGATGGGAGATGATGAGAGATGGGAGATGATGGGAGATGGGAGATGATGGGAGATGGGAGATGATGGGAGATGGAAGATGATGGGAGATGGGAGATGGGAGATGGAGCCGGGATCCACAGAAGTTTTAGGCCAGGTAGCCTGATGTACACAGATGTGAACAAGAGATCCTGTGTCAAACAGGGTGGAGGTGAAGATCAACACTCAAGGTTATCCTCCATCTACACACACACACACACACACACACACACACACACACTGATGTTTAGCTATAATTGTCAACATGACATAAATTAGGCTCACCTGGGAAAAGCCTCAATTAGCGATTATCTACTTTGGGTTGGTCTGTGTATTATTATCTTAAGTGAATTGGTGTGGGCCAACCCAGCCCACTGTGGGAGGCCCAATCCCATAGGCAGGGGTTACTGAACTGTAGAAGAGTAGAAACACAAGCTGACACAAGCCACTTCTCCCTTAGGCTGATTTTTGTCAGGATGAGAACACAATAAATGTATTTATTATATTCTTCCAAAGTCATTTAAATATAAATTTTGAGTACTGTCAAAAATTCAAAATAGCCTAGAGGATTTGCAGAGAATTCTGTGTATCTGTGTGCAAAGTACTGCTCTACCCATGGCTTTCACAACCATATTTTATGCCTTAGTTGAAGAAAATATGAGAGGTGGTTCAGTGGTTAAGAGCACTGGGTGCTCTTTCAGAGGACCTGGGTTCAGTTCCCAGCACCCACATGGTGGTGACTCCATTCCTCTTGCCTGCTTGGGCATTGTACACACCTGTGCATTCACATAAATGCATGTAAAACACTTATACGCATAAAATTTTAAAAAATTAAAAAATATGACATAGCATTTGGGGGGAGTTTTTAGAATTTAGAATCTAAATTCCTTTGTATTCATTTTCTTGGTTAAATATCCATATAAAATTTAGTTGTAAAAGTGATTTATTCTTGTAAGACTGAGAAAAGAGGGGTAAACATATAAATAAAGTGGGGTTTTTTTGGTCTCTTTCAGACAGGGTCTCCCTGTAGCCCCAGCTGTCCTGGAACTCACTATGTAGACCAGGCTGGCCTTGAACTCAGAGAGATCAACCTGCCTCTGCCTCCTGAGTGCTGGGATTAAAGGCATGTGCCACCACAAGAGAATAAAGTTTTTAAATAGCTTATGAATCATAGAACTGAAAATTTTCATTTAAAAAGGTTTTAATAATTTCAGTAGGTTTCAGAGCCAAGTCTTTTAAGGAATTCTAAGCTAATATATGTGTTTGTGTGTGTGTGTGTGTGTGTGTGTGTGTGTGTGTATGTGGATTCATGTGTGTGTGTGGTGTCCATTCAAGTGTGTATACATGTGTGTGTAGGTCAGAGGACATCCCGTGTTGTTATTCTTCAGGCTCATCTTCCTTTTTGAAACAGTCTCCCCTCAGTCTGAAGCTTTCAAACAGGCTGGGCTACTGGTCAGTGAGCCCCAAGGATCTGCCCTCAGCCTCCCCAGAGTGGGGTTATAATCCTTTCTCCCTAGGCTCATTTGTTCTTATAACATGTTTTCTGAGGCTTGAACTTGGGTCCTCATGCTTGCAAGGCAAGCCTTTACCAACAGCTATCTCCCCCCGGCCCATTGTGAGTTATTTTTAAACCTAATGTCTTAGAATCTACATTTGTGACTCCCATCCTTTTTAAATTTAATTTTATTATTTTACTCTCCCATTTTTGATTGCACTGTCAGTGCACTGAGGTTCACTCACTGCTGAGGCTGAGAAACTCCCTGTGAATGTGGATTGCCTCAGTGAAGGCCTGCATTTTAGACATGCCAGTCATATGGCAGAGCTACCCTCCAGAGCAGGGTTTGAGGTGAGAAGCCAAAGGGCACACTCTCACCTCTGTGGCTATGAGGAAAGTGAGGGTCTTGTGCTTCTCTGAAGACCACAATGCTGGAGTCGTGTTTACTGAAAGAGGGGATGAGGCTTGTGGTACCTGGTTAACATCCTATATGGTGTCGGGGGCACTTCATTCAGACATCTGTGCTATACTTCCAAACCCTGTAATGGTACTGCTAAATCAACACTTAAGTGTGCTGGCAATGTAGAAGATGGACCATTTTTAATGTGGAGAAGTTTATTATTTATTTATATTTATTTATTCATTCATTTGTTCATTCATTTCTGGCACAGTTTCTTGAGTGCTAGAATTATAGGCAAGTGCCACCAGGTACTCATCCTTTCATTTTTAATTTATCAAATTATCTAGAAAACAAGGTTTATTTCTTTTACATAAAGATATACCATAAAACTCAACAGATAATCATTTGTCTAATTACATATATATATATATATATATATATATATATATACACCCAGGGGATGTGTGTGGGTGTGTGTGTGTGTTTTTGTGTGTGTGGATGTGTGTGTGCGTGCACAAGGAGAGGGAGATGGAAAAACAGAGATAAATGGTTCTTTGTAAACCAGCAAGCTCTTTCATCCAGGCCTGTTTATACTTCTACTGTAAACCCTAATTAGTAAAATTCATTACCTTCATAGATTCATTAGTGTGAGTTAGAAATAACTGCTTGAATTTCTAGAAGTCTTTTCCTTGCAAGAGGGACTTGGGCTCAGTTGTATTTACTGGCTTCATTGTCCCAGAGGGTCTTCTTGATTAACTAACCAATTATTTTCCTTTGTAAGTGAAAAGCAACTAAAACTCTGTTTCATGAATTTTAAAACGGTTTTCCTTGGTGTGTTTAGGTCTCTGAGGAGACGGAGCACTGCAACGTGCTGGCTCCTGTGCGCCTCGCCTGTTTGACCTTCAGTGCATCAATTCTCCCGTTGGGCCCCTCCATTCCCTTATCTATAAAATGTCGATGCTAATGATACCCACTTTATATGCTGCTATGAAGATTAAGTGAGCTCAAATATATAATGTGCCCAGAACATGGAGTGGTACATACTATGTGCTACATAAGTATCAGATGTTCTTATATTTATGACCAAGAACTTATAAAAGGAAAGTTTATTGAGCTTACGATTGGCGGTCAGGGAATTAGAGTCCATGTGGCGGGAGGCAGGCGGGGCTGGATCGGGAGCAGCAAACCGAGGGTCCACATCTCAAAAGAGCACAGGAAAAGAGAGTCGTAGATCACGAGGCTGTTAACTCACTAAGCCTGCCCAAAACGCACTTCCTCCAACAGACGGCCACACCTTCTAAAACCTCCAAAAACAGCGCCACCAACTGGAGACAAAACGTCTGAATACTAGAGCCTATGGGGGACACCATTCAAACCACCACATTCCACTACTGGCCCCTTAGGCTCTGACCACATAAAATTCAAAATGCATTCAGTCCAACTTAAAAGTCCCTAGTCTTTACCAGTTTTCAATGCCATTCAAAAGTCTACAGTCCAAGTCTCTTCTGAAACTCAGGCCAATCTCTTAACTGTAAGTTCCTGTAAATAAAAGACAAATACACCACTCCCCATGTATCAATGGAACCGAATGACAATTCCCATCCAAAAGGGAGGAATAGAGGGCATAGTGAGGAAATACTTGGACCAAAGCCAAGACGGAAAACCAGCAGGGACCACAAGTCCGAGTAGCTCCACATACAACTTCTGGACTTGACTTACAAAGGGCTTAGGTGGCTCAGCTCTTCCAGCTTGCTTGCAACATACATCGTCTTCTTAGGCTGGTACCACTCCCAGTTGCAGCTCTCCTTGGCAAATATCTCACAGGTCATACATCTCGAATTCTTCTTGGGGTCTCCGCTGCTAACCAGGCTTCACATTCACAGCTTCATGCAATGGCCTATCAGGGCCTTTATGCAAGGACACCCTGCTGCGCTCTGCCTTGACCTTGGGCAGCTCCTGAAACCGTGGAGGAAGAACTGATGACCCCTTACTACTGCAAACTCATTCCTCTAAAGCCAGCACCAGGTGAATGAAACTGCCGAGTTTGCTGCAATTTTGGGATGGACCCTGGCCTGTTTCAACCACATTTGCAACTTTTCTCTGGCTGGACGTTGTAGGATTAGCTGGGTGTGGTCTTGCCCTGAAGGTACTGATTCTTTGTTTCTTGTAAATCTCGAGGCCTCTCCTTAATTCCTTCAATCTCCTTATGAAAGGGAGCCTTGCAGGCGTGGTGGCGCAAACGCCTTTATCAAGCACTCAGGGAGGCAGAGGCAGGTGATCTTGGTGAGTTCAAGGCCAGCCTGGTCTACAGAGCTGAGTGTCCAGGACAGCTGGGCTATCAACGAGCCCTGTTTCAAAAAGACCAAAAAAAAAAAAAAAAAAAAAAAACAGAAAGGGAGGCCTCTCCTTTCACATGCTTTGGCCCCCCTTTACTCTTCCTATGCAGTTATCAGTTCCAAACATGTACATTCTGGCATTCCTTCTCCCATTTGCTCTCTTCGGGTATAGTCTGCATAATATTCACCATTATGCCACAGCACCATTTCTTTTAGCTGTCTTGAAATATCCTCTGCCTGTAGTAGGGTTGTGTATTTGGACTCCAGGTCCGGACCTGTTAGGAACACTGGAGCCTCCGACATGGCTCTAGCCAGTAAAGCTTAGGGCAGAGTAACTTTTGTGGTGCTGGACAATTGATTTCTGGTCCGTGGCAGAGGGCCAGGTGGCGGGCGGGGGCTAGGTTCGTGTCCTCAGCCCAGCGGGTTGCCCTTCACCCCTCGCAGCCGAAGGGTCTGAGCTTGGGTCTGGCTCACTTGGGTGCTGACTCAGGTGCCGGGGCGCGGGCTAAGCCAGGCATATCCCCCCCCCCAACAATTTGGATTTGAGCAAGAGAGAGTATCCAGTGGATTGTGAAGGAGAACTCTCAGAGAGAGGAAGGGAAGAGTGAGCTTAGACTTCCAATATCCAATCTATAACAAAGTGAAAGCCTGAGCAAACCTAAGACAAGTCAAAACTCCATAACAGAACGAGGGGGAGGAAGAAGAAAAAAAAGTGTAAGAAGGAGGGTAAGCAAAAACAAAAGAAGCTTTCACCCTTCAAAAACTGAAAAGGCATTTGTGATTTGAATCACAAAACGGAAATCCACTTGCCAGGGACAGACAAAGGACAACATGGGAAAGGTGCGGATAATTCCACACCAAGTCTACAACCTGTAGGAGATAGGT
>VZQC01003386.1:514793-634351 GCA_009823505.1 Rhizomys pruinosus
TGTGCTTTGGGGGTGGTGTTTGGGGGTTGGGGGAGTGGGGGGGGTGGGTGGGGGAGTGTGTTGGGGTGGGTGGTGGGCGGGGAGGGGGGGGGTGGTGGTTGGGGGTTGGGGTGGTGGGTGTTGTGGGGGGGTTGTGGGGTGGTGTGGGGTGTGGTGTGTGGGGGGGTTGTGTTTGAGTGGGGTGTGTGTTGGTGGGTGGGGTGGGTTTTGGGGGGTGGTGGGTTGGCGGGTGGGGGGGGTAGGGGGTGGGCTGGCTAATCACTTTGTCTAATTACTATATATATATAAATATATATATATATATATATATATATTATATACACCCAGGGGTGTGTGTGTGTGTGTGTGGTTTTGTGTTGTGGATGTGTGTGTGCGTGCACAGGGAGGGGAGATGGAAAAACAGAGATAAATGGTTTTTGTAAACCAGCAAGCTCTTTCATCCAGGCCTGTTTATACTTCTACTGTAAACCCTAATTAGTAAAATTCATTACCTTCATAGATTCATTAGTGTGAGTTAGAAATAACTGCTTGAATTTCTAGAAGTCTTTTCCTTGCAAGAGGGACTTGGGCTCAGTTGTATTTACTGGCTTCATTGTCCCAGAGGGTCTTCTTGATTAACTAACCAATTATTTTCCTTTGTAAGTGAAAAGCAACTAAAACTCTGTTTCATGAATTTTAAAACGGTTTTCCTTGGTGTGTTTAGGTCTCTGAGGAGACGGAGCACTGCAACGTGCTGGCTCCTGTGCGCCTCGCCTGTTTGACCTTCAGTGCATCAATTCTCCCGTTGGGCCCCTCCATTCCCTTATCTATAAAATGTCGATGCTAATGATACCCACTTTATATGCTGCTATGAAGATTAAGTGAGCTCAAATATATAATGTGCCCAGAACATGGAGTGGTACATACTATGTGCTACATAAGTATCAGATGTTCTTATATTTATGACCAAGGAACTTATAAAAGGAAGTTTATTTGAGCTTACGATTGGCGGTCCAGGGAATTAGGTCCATTGTGGCGGGGGAGGCATGGTGGTGCATCCCAAAGTTCCAAAGTCTTCCACATTTCTCCAAACATCCACATGGTCAGGTTCTTCACAGCCAACAGCCCACTCTCTGGTACCAAATTACTGTATTAGTCACTTTTCTGTTGCTGTGATAAAGCACCATGACCAAGGAACTTATAAAAGGAAGAGTTTATTTGAGCTTACGATTGGTGGTTCCAGGGAATTAGAGTCCATTGTGGCGGGAGGCATGGCGGCTGGATCTGGAGCTGCAAACCGAGGATCAGATCTCGCAAAGAGCACAGGAAGCAGAGAGCAACTGTAGACCACGAGGCTTGTTAAAACTCACTAAGCCTGCCCCCTAACGCACTTCCTCCAGCATGGCCACACCTTTTAAGACCTCCAAAAACAGCGCCACCAACTGGAGACAAACGTCTGAATACCTAGAGCTTATGGGGGACACTCATTCAAACCACCACACCCACCAAACCTTGAGCTAGCCTATCAGTCAGCAAACCCTGGAGCTGTAGGCACGCACGGCCACACCAAAGACAGACCCTCAAATTTGCACAGCAAACACTTTTACTCTCTGCTGCATCTCCTTAATTCTCAGAAACAGTAAGTAGCACCTTTTCCCCACCAATCAGGGAAAATTGATTACCCTGCAATTAAATCATGTAGATCCTCAATATTTGCCAAGGGGTTTGTGATTCTTGTTCAGATTTAGGCTTTTAATGGCAAATTCATAAAAGTACATGAAAGTATTTGTTTCTTTTTTTTTTTTTGGATCTTTTTGAGATAGGGTCTCCCTGTAGTCTCAGCTGTCCTGAAACTCACTCTGTAGACCAGGCTGGCCTTGAACTCACAAAGATCCACCTGTCTCTGCCTCCCAAGTGCTAGGATTAAAGGCGTGTGCCACCACGCCCGAGGAAAGTATTTATTTCTTATACATCAGTCGACGTCAATGTAAAAGAAGGCTCACCATGAGGCTGATTGATAGAGATGCATGACTAGTGCTATCTGTGGTGCTGTCCGGGAGACAGATTCAGTGCTTCAGACTACAGCTATCCCTTGTAGCTCATCTAAGTTGATGATCTTATTATAATTAAGACACTCAAAAGAAAATATGATCAGAGTGGTAGACTCATCTAATAGATATAAAAATCACATTAAACATTTGGGTGGCTGAAGATGTGCTCAATTGGTAGAGTGCTTGCCTAGCATTTACAAAGCCTTAGGTTGGAGCCCAGGAGGACACAGGCCAGGCGTGTGACAGCAAAGAGCTATAATCTAGCATTGGGGAGGTGGAGGCAAGATGAGCAGAAGTTCAAGGAGATCGTAAGTAACACAGCCAGTCTGAGAGCAGTGTGGGCTACCGGAGACTGTCACACAAAACTTTGGATTTAAAAATGCTTTGAAATTACTTTAAGTCAAAGTAATACAAATATAATCACTCTTCCAAAGCAGAATAAGACAAGAGAGGTCTAAAAAGATGAAACACCATTAAAATACAAATTTATATTCATAGTACAAAGGAAAGATAATTAAAGACCAATTGAAGTGATTGATCTAACAAAATAAATCACAATTTTCATAATCGTGCTGCTTTTACAAACATCATTTAGAGAAGGTACAAGTCCTAGAGCAATGGCAATATATGTGCTTAAAACACAAGATGAGGGGAGGGGACAGCAGTTAACAGCACTGACTGCTCTTGCAGAACCCAGGTTTGATTCCTAGCACCCACATGGGGGCTAACAATCTCCAGTTCCAGGGGATCCAGTGCCCTTTTTTGGTCTCCTTGGGCATTGCATGACACAGGTGCACTTACATCCATGCAGGCAATACACTCAAACACATAAAATAAAATTCAAAAATGAAATATTAAAACATAAGAGGGTTCTTTAGAGGAGGCTTAGAGGGGGCATTTTTTAATAATCTGGAATTAGCAATGAGGAGATTGTAAAAGCAGACTCCAAAGCTACTTAATATGACCTAGATTCTGTATTGTTTTCTCTGTTTGTGTTTGCCAAGTAAGAGAATGAATAGAAAGAGGATGGAAAATATAGTTTGTCACATGTTAAATAACTAAAGGAATAGCTGTCAAATGATCAGGATAAATGAGAACTTTATAGCATCAAAGAAACTAGCTAATCACTTCTTCAAAGCAGTAACAATTAACTTTGAAAATGCATGGACAACTTGACAAATATTATTTAAACGACCTTGGGAACAGTGATGCTGTCTCCAGGAAACTAAGGTGGGAACAAACGGGAAAAAATAATTATGGCCATTTTTCCCCCTATATATCATTTTCCTTCAAAGGCTAGGAAGCTAATGTAATCATTTTATATAACACTTGCAATATCTAAAGAAGAAATAAAACAAGGACTAGAGCTTTTATTTTAAGGAAAAATCTAAGTAGCCCATCACTCCTTCCAGAGTGTCCTCTATCAAACCTATGTAACAATAGTCTAATATCTAAGATCATAAACTAATAATATGGATATTGGGGAAGAGAAGTCAACTTGTACATTGGGATGTATCCCACCATGAGCAGTGGAAAGAGCTGGGAATTCCACTCAGAAGAAGAATGAAGTGAGCTACATGGGAAATGAAACAGGCCCGGGATGTAGTTCAGTAGGCAGAGTGCTTGCTGAGCATGCTCCAAGCCCAGGCCTCCAAACCAGGCGGAATCATCTAAAAGCACTTGAAAGATAGAGGCAGAAAGATCAGGAGTTCAAGTTCATCTTCAACTACATAGCCAGATCAAGATTAAGTCCTGTCTGGGCTACAAGAGACCCTATCCTAAAAAGTGACAAGACAACCAAACCATGCAAACAGTAAATAAACAATCCAAAGAAAACACGGAGCTCTGGCCTGACCTGTGGTGAGAACTCTGGATAGTCACCATAAGTACGGAGTGCCGAGGGAATAAAACAGTCACAGAAAGATGAAAAGTGTGAGCACAGAAAGCAGCTAGAGGGGCTGGAGAGATGGCTCAGAGCACTGGCTGCTTTTGGAGAGGAACGAGTTCGGTTCCCAGTACCCAAATGGTGGACAACAACTATACATAACTCCAGTTCCAGGGTATCTGACACCCTCATCTGACCTATGAGAGCACTGCATGATATGGGTGCTCTTACATACATGCAGGCAATACATTCATGCTATCAAATTAAAAAAAAAAAAGAAAGCAGAGGGAGTAAGCTTCTGACACTTCGAGTGCATTGTTTTAGATGCTAAAGACCTCCTACATATGTCCACTTGTCCCACGATCTTCTGTGACCGTTAGTCAGGAAACTTCAAGCAAACTTTGTGGCTCAATATTAATTTATCATAAATCAACTCTAAAGCTGCTAAATTTGATAAACTTTTTAAACCTGCCTTCTGAATCACAATTTTGTGGTGGGAGAGGGGAGGCTGAGGTGCTTCTAAGTGAGTGAGTCATGATTTCTGAACTATGCCAGAGCATAGAGGCTCATCTGTCGAGACCCAGTGGGGCGTGGCTGCATTTGTTCTCACGTAGCTCCACGACCTGGTTTAGGTGTTTCTTTTTCTTTTTCTTTGTACTCCTTGCCATAAAACTGTGACCATTACTTGGGCTCCCAACTCAACTGGACAGTTTAAGGACTGAAATGTTTTTAACAGTTTCCGATGAGGCCCTTTCTAAAAAAATAATGCTTAACATTGAACCCCTGGCAATGTTTAGGCTTTGCTTTCAAATCATGGACATGCCAGAAAGACACACTTTAAAAAAATCCATCAAATGGAACAAGTGTTTCTCTGATTTCACATAGTGATCTTGCAGTTAGTATGGTGTTTTCCCCATTCAAAAATTTCTACAAGTGCTAGTTTTCAACTTTATCCTTTTAGAAACAAGAAGCAAAGGCCACGAAGGCAGGTTGTTGAATGTGTGCAAAATGCCCCAGGGCTGTAAAGGGAAGTAGAGCCTAGTGTGTTTTAAAATACAGCGTGAATCTTGGTAGTCTTTTTTTTTTTTAATTTTAAAATTTCATTTCTATTTTAATGAAAGAGAGATTTCGAAGGAATTATTCTGACGTTGAAGCAGCTCCCAACAGGAGTGGGGGAGTCAGGGAAGCTGTGTACATTTCTGAGCAACAGCATTCTGTCTCTGACATCAAGGTGGGGGGGGGGCTTTACGGACACCTCTAAAACCCACAGTGGCTGTCACTCAAAGCACCATACAAAGGACCCAGAGATGTGCCATTAGGGCTGAAAGTCTTTGAGGTGTGAGTTCGTTAATATTTCTTAGATGACAGTTAACAGACTTGAACACTGATCATCTGCGGTCCCTCCAGACAGAGTTAGGCTTCCTGCTGACCAGTAGGGACGGGCACATCCATCTCCCATCTCCTCTCCTTGACCTTGGTACTACCCATCTGGGGGTTCTGAAGTGCTCCTAACTAGCTAGGGCCACTTTGCCCTCCCAGAGAGCCCCTAAATAGCCTGACAGAGCCATCTGGTCCCTCCAATATAAAATCAAAAGAGGGATCCTGAAGCCTAGACCAACCAGTTTGCATACCTAATCAGAAAGCAATCAAGGTACATTAGTAATACAAACAGAATCAGATTTCACCTCAACAAAGGAAGGCTTGAATTTTATATGAGAATCACAAGCAACAAAAGAAATCCACCCACCAAAACCACAATAAACAGTAAGATGAAATCATGCAATTTGCAGGGAAATGGATAGAACTAGAAACTGTTACATTAAGTGAAGTAACACAGAGTCAGAAAAAAATGACCTATGTTCTCCCTCATTTGTGAATGTTAGCACCAAATACTTAAAAGTGAGTATGTGTTCCTATGTAACTGCAGGAGCCAGTTATATTGAAAGGAGCCTGAGACAAGAAGTAGAAGCAGGTGTTACAAAGGGTGAAATGGATAAGATGGGGGTATTTAAATGGGAGGGAAACGGGGAGTGCTATTACGGAACCATGGGGGTAAAGGAGAAGAGGGAGCTCAGGAAAGGGGGGCCATTAGAGACAGTGTTACCAAGGCTGAAATGGGGAAAATCTGGGTACTTTAACTGCAAGGAAAAGTATCAATCAATGGTCCAAACCCAGCTTTAAGGGCCAATAACCACATCAATGACTGCCCCAGAAAAACTACATTGGTGCAGTAGTGGCACTTTATGTTGGGGGTAATTGGACTTAAAACCCACTCAATGGGAGGGACCTAGTGTGTGGTGCACATGCCTGGGAAGGTCATAGATCATAGAGAAAACCCTAAGACTGTCACATCCCTACACAAATGTAATTTCTTACTATATGCTAGATATGGTAATTATATTTACGGACAAATATGCCATTCACCACTCATCAAAGAAGCTTCTTTTGCAACAGATCCAGACTATTACAGAATTCCACAACTGGTCACACAGAGAGAACAAGTGCTCAACCCTAAGTGACATATCTACACTAGAACCTTTACACCTAAGGCTCACAGAACACAGTGGAACAAGGGGCAGCAAGAACACTCATGCAGCTCTCAACGCAGCTCCCTCATGCAACAGGGGGCAATAAACACAAAAGGCCACAAATAGCCAAAGTGTAGAGAATAAGGGCCTGCAGAGTGTGGGTCCTGGGACAGCACTCACACAGTAAACTCCATTCCCCTAAGGCTCAGGGATCATTGCAGAAGAGCAGGCAGAAAGAGTGTAAGATTCTGTATGGCCATGCACCTCCAGGAGGTGCATACAGAAACAGAGTCTTACAGGCTTCTTGGACCTTTTCATATGAACTTGCAGCAGTGGTGACAGCATGCACAAGACTCATGAAAACTCAAGCCAACAAACTGGAGAAATGGGCAGCAGGCCCCAGCGTTAGCCAAAGGACTGTTGGCAGCTCACCACTGCTAGGCGAGGGAAAGCTGATCCTTAAAGGAGTGACTCTAGATAGGCTGACTAGACCCCAGCAGATGAACTTGCATGGAGGGATGTCTGGGCACTCTAGCTTGAATTGACAGACTTTAACACATATGACAGAACACCTGAAATCCAGTGGTGGGGGCTATAGGATGGTGCAGATGGGGGAGGGGTTATAAAGATGACTGAGATGTTTTGTATGAAATACACAAAAATAAAAAAAAATCAAGGAACCTGGCTGGGGACATGGCTCAGCAGCTAAAAGCCCTGATTATACAGCCAAACAGCTGAGTTAAATCCCCAGAACCCATGACCCCGAAAAACAAACGATGAATGGTATCCCTCATCTGTAGATGCTAGCATCAATAACCCAGTTGTAAATATTTCTTGTGGGGAGGGATGCATATTGGAAAGAACAACAACAGAAAGACTGCATCAATAACTGACTGAAATGGTGAAACTGGAGGGGTGGGAGGGGTGNATATGCCTAAACTGAATTGGAAAATGATGTATGAAATACACAAAGCATCAATAAAAAAAAGAAAATTTAAAAAAAGAACTAAAAAAAATAAATGGAAAGAACAACAACAGAAAGACTGCATCAATAACTGACTGAAATGGTGAAACTGGAGGGGTGGGAGGGGTGGGAGGGGTGGGAGAGGGACACTGGTCTATATTCGATTAATGTATATTTAATTGATGTGAGTTTAACAAGTATCCAATTTTGCCCAAACTCTATCTACAAACTACGTGGTATTTTAGGACTCAGTAAGAGTGAAAATATCTATATTAAATAACATTGGTTTAAAGGTTTTAATAAAAATGGTAATATATCTAAGATAAGTGGAAATATAAATTGTCCACATTTGTTTTACTTAAAATCTGTATAACAATAACCTTGGGATTAACATATACAAATGTTCTCTATAATTTTTGTGTTATACAGTATCATCTTGTAACATTCTCTTTTACTTGTAGGATAATTTAACTTAAGGAATTAAGCTTGCTTCCCAAATTAACAACATACAGTCACCCAAAACAGCTTGGGTAAATTTAATGAAATTTACACTTTTGATTCCTGCCTATAGGTATGTGTACTACAACTGCCTTTTTGAGACTCATGGATCAAAAAATAAAAACCTAAAATAAAAAAGGAGGGACACAGTTATATATTAAACCTTTTTGTCAAAAACTTTCAATTTAATCTTAAAACTAACTAGGGGAAAAGATTTGTATGTTCCCACAGGTCAAAATGTTACCAACTTAATGTCTGAGAAAGAAATGATACAGCTTTGCATTGTGCAGGATGTACCAAGAAATACCAGCAGAGAGGTTGGCCCATCTAAGCATTAAAAGGAAGAAAAGCCTCAGACTGCTACAGACATCAAACATCTCTGTGGATCCTATTTGTAACAACTGTTTATAATGAATCCAAATGAACCTTACCTTCTAGGTGCCACAAAGTTTTAATATGAGACCTTTTTACCTCCTCTTCATAGAACAAAGAAATACATGATGGTAATGAAGTCATTCTCTAACCGTAACTTAGAGCCGACTATTATAGAGGTAATCTCTTACAGAACCAGTATAACTGCTTTCTTTAATTGACTAATAGACATAGGAAATGTGAAAAGGATTATTCTCTATTCAGAGCCAAATATAATACTAAAGTCTTTTTAAGTTGTACATTTAAGCAAAATATATTAATACAGGAGAGCTCTGATATCAGCAATGGATTATTCTGCCAAGGAGATGTTGGCCAGGGGATCCAAGCCCCCCCCCAAAGGTAAAGGCTTTTTGCCTATAAACTGGGATACCTGCAAGAAGAGAGGCAGTAAGGTCCTGCTGTCGAAGACCTGATGCAAACATGGGAAAGATGTATTGAGACCACACTTGCAAGTGTACAGTTGGTCTCTGGAATGCCAGAGAGTATTACCAAAGGCCACTAAACCAATAAAGCAAATATAGGTCTCCTTGAGTCAAGCAAGACTCCTCTGTCAGCACCAGCTACACCTCACCTGCACTGTGCAGCTGTGGCAGCCACATGTCTGTACATCCCAAATGTAATTGGCTATTAGCTCTCTCCTTGGAGGAATAATTCATGGCTGATGCCACAAGCTTACATCCTCTAGTGGTTAGGAGATGTTATAAGCCACAGTAAGACCCTGTCATATTTTACAGAAAAAATATAATTCATGGATTAGCATACCATCCAAACATCTGTGTCTATACCAAAGTAACCTCCAATAATTAGTACTGTTCAAATACCTATATATCTAATTGCTTGTGCTTCATTAGTAGAATTGAAAGGTTATTCCTGGACAAACTGTCAACCCATGAAAGGAAACAGCTAGAACTGGTCAGACTCCAAAACGACCTCTCCAGAGAAAGTAGACTGTTTTGCTTCTCGTCCACCTGTGCCCCTTTTCTAAGCCTGGGGAACAATCTGCAGAAGAGGGGATGTGGTAGAATGTAAGGGCTGCGATTGGGGTGAGTGGTGAAACTACAGCAACATAGACTGGACACTTATTTGATCAACATGATTGTACATATAAGCCCCACCAGCTGGATGGTGGGAGCCTTGGGCTGTGTGGGTTTGGGAATAGCTGCTTGCAAATTGGTTTTATATGAAGGATGCTTGTACTCATAACTTATTACTTATTGTTAAAAAAATAAAAATAAAAAATTGGAGAAAAAAAAAGAATCAAAATGTAAAAAAAGAAAAAAAAAGGCAGATGCAGCGGTGCACACCTGTCATCTCTGCACTTCTATGGTGAGATTTTCAGGAAAAATATGGAACTTAACAAATAATGGTTCTTTAGGAAAAAGTTTGTTGGATTAATTTAACAGTGACTTTTAAAGGAAATTTGTGAGATGAAGTTTTACAGTTTATGTTTAATTTTTCCCAAATGTTCTTAATTCATTTGTGGATTTCACAGTTTTAAGTTTACCACTTTCCAATTACTTTTTAATTAACTCATGAATAAATTCAGCTGAAAGATTCATGACAACTGTTCTTGCTGATACCTTCCTAATGCATTTTCCTCATCTTTTACTTTTGTCTTTTTTGTCTTTTTGAGACAGGGTCTCCCTGTAGCCTGAGCTGTCCTGGAACTCACTCTGTAGACCAGGCTGGCCTTGGACTCACAAAGATCTGCCTGCCTCTGCCTCCCAAGGGCTAGGATTAAAGGCCTGTGCCACCATGCCTGGCATCTTTTACTTTTTTTAAAGTGTAAATAATGAAAAGTAGATATTAAGACTGCCCTCCCTCCCTCTTTCCCTCCATCCCTCCTTTCCTCCCTCCCTCCATCCCTCCCTTCCTCCCTTCTTCTCTCCCTCCCTTCCTCTCTCCTCTTCCTTCCTCTTTCCTTTTCTGTTTTAGAGGTGGCACCCAGGGCCTTGTACATGCTCAGCAAATGCTCTAACACTACCCAGCTCAACATACAGGTTTAAAATCCAGTATTACACAACCACACATACCGTAGTGCACACCGAAAAGGAACTGTGCAATTTTAAGCCTTGTGCACTTCCATTTGAAGCACAGGAAACACAAATCTTAATAAACAATAATAATAAAAAAATCTTAGTAAAATTAAAGTAAATGGTAATATATCATTCTTTCCTCCAGGTAAGACCCCTCTTTACAGTGTGTCCAACTCTGGTGCCAATGGCTTCTGTCAGAGCTTAAAGTTGTATGAAGTCATCGTGGTCTAACATCAACAACATCCCTCTAGGAAATGCTCTGAGCTTCGTTCATGTTCAGATTCAACGGAACGTTTTGTGTATCTTCGTTTCCAGCGCTGTAGGTATCTGTCCATAGGTATCTGCTTTGTACCCTGCAATCTCTTTGCAAAGAGATGCTTCTTTGCTATTCTGAGAAGGCAGGAGAAGCTAGGACCCTGCTGGCAGAGGGTGGACCAGGGCTAAGCTTCAGCACTGCAGCTCAGAGCTCGTGCCCTCTTCACATGCCAACATTTCTTTTCTGTATGCATAGATCCTGGAGCTCTCATCTAAAAGTTGTGTGTGTGCAAGTATATGTGTATGTGCACCCACTAATTGCATACATGTGTGCCCATGTGTATGGAGGCCAGAGGTCAACCTTGGGTGTTATTTCTCAGAATACCTGTTGTATCAAGAAAATTTTTTTTACAGTGTTTTTGAGATAGGGTCTCCCTGAAGCCACAGCTGTCCTGGAGCTCACTATGTACACCAGGCTAGCCTCTGTTTCACAGAGATCCACCTGCTTCTGTTTTAATTATGTGTATGTGTTGAGTTTGTGTGCAGGAGTGTAAGTGCCCAAGGAAATCAGAAGGGGGGTCAGATCCCCTGGGGCTGGTATTACAGGCATTGTGAGCTGCCCAGCATGGGTGCCAGGAACCGAACTTTGATCTTCTCATAGAGCAACAAGGACTCTTAACCACTAACCCATATCTCCAGCCCTCACACCTTGTCTCTTACTGGCCTGGAACTTGCTGATGGGGCCAACTTGGCTGGCCAGGGAGCCCCAGGGACCCACCTGTTTCCACCTCCCCAAGAGACTGGAAGTGTGCACCACTATCCCCTGGGCTGTGGGGATGGAAGTCAGGTCCTCACGCCTAACATCAAGTCTTTAATATTTTCATCTACATGCTCCTGATAAATAATGCATGAACCACCCCCTTAGCACCATTCTCCTGCTCTCATGTTGAACAGGACCACTCTTCCTCCATGTGGGATGCAACCAAGTATCTTTCTGGGAAAAATAACAATTCATAGAGATGTAAGAGTTTGTCTCATGCCTTGTTTTTTGCTGGTGTGTACAGATGGCCGCAGCCAGAGCTTCGTGAATGTGTACAGATGGTTGCAGCCAGAGCTTCGTGCATGTGTACAGATGGCCGCACCCAGAGCTTCGTGCGTGTGTACAGATGGCCCCACCCAGAGCTTCGTGCATGTGTACAGATGGCTGCAGCCAGAGCTTCGTGCATGTGTACGCATGGCTGTACCCAGAGCTTCGTGCGTGTGTACAGATGGCCGCAGCCAGAGCTTCGTGCATGTGTATAGATGGCCGCACCCAGAGCTTCGTGCGGGTGTACAGATGGCCGCAGCCAGAGCTTCGTGCATGTGTACAGATGGCCGCACCCAGAGCTTCGTGCGTGTGTACAGATGGCCACAGCCAGAGCTTCATGCATGTGTACAGATGGCCGCACCCAGAGCTTCATGCATGCCAGACAAGCACCTACCATTAAGCCACTCCCTCAGCCCTTTTCTTAGTTTTTATTTTGTAGCAGCTCTCACACATTTGTGCAGCTTGGCCTTGAACTCATGCTATGTTCCAGGTTGTCTTTGAACATGGTGAGCCTGCTGCTTCATCTTCCAGGGGTGCAGGTATCCTGCCGTATATTAAAAATTAAGGAACTGGGGCTGAAGAGATAGCTCAGAAGGTAAGAGTGATACCCGTGTGTATTATAGCTTCAGTTGTCAATCTGTCACACCTGGGAAGAAGGTCCCTCAACTGAGGAATTCCCTCCATGGAATTGGCCTGAGGCATTTTCTTAATTAGTAATTATGCAGAAGGGTCCAGTCCACTGCAGGTGGGTCCCTAGGCAGGTGGGTCTGGACTGCTTAAGAAATGCAGCTGATCACAACAGAGAGAAAGCAGTGTTCCTCTGCTTCAGTTCCTGACTCTAGGTTCCTGCCTTGAGTTTTCTGCCTTGATGGTTTGTAGGCCATATCAATCCTTTCCTTTTCCAAGCTTGTTTTGGTCATAGTGCTTATCACAGACACAGAAACAAAATGGAATGCTGTAACCCTGAGGACTGAGTTTGAAGGAAGATCCCTCCCAACAAACTTCCAGAGCACATCACCATGCATGCATTGCTGTGGTTTACATTCTTGGGGAGACGTGAGCAGGTTACTCTGTTGGACAAAGTGGGGATAATAAATCAGGAGATCTCAAAAGCAGCAGCCCAGGGTCCAGAAGGCACAACGCAAGCTTTGCTTTTCTTCCATCTCTTTCTAAAACCCTCATCTTGAAATCCAAGTGTGTGTGTGTGTGTGTGTGTGTGTGTGTGTGTGTGTGTGTGTATAAGGATGCTGATGTATTTACTTCCCTGGTTTTGTGAAAGCATCAGAACTGCATGGCACCTCAAAAATATCTTCCATCATAGGAAACAACAACAACAACAACAACAACAGAAAAACAAGTACAGCCTGTGGTTCTGATACACAAAGTGAGACTCCAAATAGCTTCCCCATAAAATAGGTAAAAACTGTACATAGAAACACCTATATATGTGTATATATATATATATATATATATATATATATACACATATATGTATGTGTATATGATGCTAAGTTAATATTTAGCTATTTGCTACATATAGGTGGAGTAAGTTATTCAAAGCATGTAGACTGCCATACTTTCAAAAAAGGAGGTCTTAATTTTTATCAATACAAATGTGGTCTTTGAGCTAAAAGCAAAATTAAGAGGCTAGGGAGAAAAAGAAAAGAGGCTAGGGAGATAGCCCAGTGGGCAAGAACATGGGCTGTACAAGCGTGATGCTTTGAGTTCCAATCTCCAGCAAGGGGCTAGGAAGATGGCTCAGGGAATGAAAGTACTGCATGTGTAAGCACAAGGACCCTAGTTCAAATCCCCACACATATGTAAAGACTCAGGCCAGCCTGAAGGGGGGTAGGCTGGGACTTTCTGGCCACCAGATTAGAAGAGGAAAAGAGAGATAATAACACCTTAGGGTGCCCAGCAATCTGGATGCTACCTGAAGAGAGGGCTACTACTTGGACTTCAGGTAACATACCTACACCACCCAGACCAACATGTATCCATCACCTGGACTAGGAAGTTTCTAGAAGAAAATCTCTAACACTCAGTATCAGAACCCTCCCCACCCCCCACACCTTCCTTACTGCTGCAGAAAGCAAGCTAGACTTCCATTGCTCCTTCCGCTTTCCTTCCCACAATGCCCCACGCCTTGCAGCCTTGCATGTTCAACCAATTGTCCCTTTCTGCCTTTCAATCCTGATTCCTACATTTTTCCTGATCTAGTACTTCACATTTATACTTTAATCTACTATTACACTGTCTGACGTATTGTTAGGCAGCTAGTCAGGCCTTACCAGACTGTGAGGCCATAGAGTTTGGACCTTTCCCTTCTGTTTTCCTGATAACACTAGAAAAGGAAACTGTTCCTTAGGATTTAAAGTACCACATTAAAAAGTGGAAGTACCTGAGCATCGCTGTGGCCTATTAATGGAAGGCTACTTCCTCCTGTCAAAAGCGTTGAATCTAAGATCTACCCCTGGCCCTGGGAGGAGGCCTGGCATTCTAAGTTTGCCTCAACATAAACTACTGTTTCCTCCTGTAGAGAGTTAATCTACGGCCAGTCAATCACCTGGTCAGAAGCTCACCACCCCAGGAAATCTGATTCATCCAAGGCCCTGCTCAGGCCACGGGGAGGACTAATCAGCTCAGTAATGAGATAAAGTATTTATCCTTTCCAAAGCCCCTCTCCTGTGCAGCAGTTTCTACCCCAACACTGAAGAGCCTGTTCCCTCCTGAGTCCTAATTTTCCTTTTCCTTCTCTTCTTCTTTCTTCTTTCTTTCTGATACCGAGCAAGAGCATGCTGGAGTTTCTTCCTCTTTCCCTGACACCCCCTCTATTTCTACCATGCTGACCTTCCTGCTTTCTTGAAGACATGACTTTTTCTTCTTTTCCATTTCCTTCTTATAGGCAGCTGGAAAGATTTGTAGCTTGCCTATCCAGTTTTTATTTTTCCAAACTCTAATAAAAATAATAATAAAATGGTCCTCAAGCTCCCTTCTGAGTTGGTTTTAAATTAATTTATTAATGAGACTAAGGAGCCAAAGAGGGAACCCCAGTATCCCAGGTACAAATATCAGTGTTTCCTCCTAGAGTGTTTGAGGTCAGGAACTATATTACGTATCTCTGTATAAGCTCAGTATGTATGTTACATGTGCAAAGAAATAAATATAAATTAGTGTTAAAAATGGGAGACAGGGCTGGAGAGATGGCTCAGTGGTAAAGAAGACTGTCTGCTCTCACAAAGGACCCAGGTTTGGTTCCCAGCACCCATATTGTGGCTACCAACCATCTGTAGCTCCAGTTCCAGGGGAATCTGATGCCTTCTTCCTCCATGGGCACTGCACACACAGGTGCACTTACACACGTGCAGGCGATATGTTCATGCACATAAAATAAAAATAATAAATATTTTTTTAAAAATGGGATACTGGGGGGCTGGAGAGATGGCTCATTGGTTAAGAACACTGGCTGCTTTTGCAGAGGATCTGTGTTCAATTCCTAGCACCCACATGGTGGCTAAGAATCACCCAAAACTCCAATTCCAAAGACACCCTCTTCTGACCTACCCGGACACTGCACAACACAGGTGCACTTATATACATGCAGGCAAATACACTTATAAGCATAAAATAAAATAATAAATACAAAAATGGGAAACTGATAGACATTTACAGCGAATTTGAAAGAATCCAGAGTAGTGTAGGAACATCAACAAGGACAGACTTTAATGTATCAGTGGTGAATGGATCCAAGTGGTGGGATTATAAATTCTCTACAATGATATACAGAAGAAAAAAATTAACTTTTGTTCTTAAAAGGAGACCAGAAGGAGCATTCTCCCAGAAGGTAGCACCTTCTAACTAAATTAACATAAGGGAGGGGACCAATGCTCAGTGCCAATGCTGACACACCCACCTTCCTTTTCACCTGCCCCACCATGAACTGCACACTATTACCCACCACCCTTTCTGCTTGTCTTTAAGAGGAAACTAACAGAGGACACGTATTTTTATCCGTTTTCCAATTTTCAGTTCTTTAAATATAGATACAGTAGGCGAATGAGTGTGCCACTGACTGCTTAGAGGCCTGGTTATTCTGCCAAATAAACCAAGAGAAAAAAAGCACAACAGACTACATTTTCAAATTCTCAGTAATGTTTCCATGGTGGGTGGAGGAGCTGAAACACTTTTAGATGGATGCATGGATTGAAAGGCAAGATGATTGGGGGGCTCACCACCTGCCCTGGAAGTCCTGGCTTGGCCTCCAGACAGCTGCACAGACTCAGTGAGGTGCCGATAAGGCAAGGCGGAACTGCCTTGACCCTTGGGGGCCTACCAACATGGGGGCAAAGTAGCAACACAATCCCCCCCACCCCCCACCCCCCACCCATCAACCTGGTGGAGCTGTGGTGCACAGGACCCAACAGGTGCAGCATTAGTGATTATAGTTTGTGCAGCCGATGTTGAGGTGTCAGAATCCAAAGAAAGAAATAAACAGACAAATCCACATGCCAAAGACACAAAGAAAAACCAACATGGGAAAAGCTCATAATAAATCCCCACTGAACTTGAACTCTACCAATCCTACAGAAGATCCCTACAATGAGATCTCCGAGGAAGGAAGCCAAGACACTGAACTCAGGAAAACAAATGTAGACATAATCAAAGAAATTAGAGAACTAAGGGAAGAGAATGAAAAACTCAAGAAGGACCTAGAGAGAGATAAGGACAAATGGTGGAAAGAACTTCAAAAACCAATATTCCACTAAATTTGAAAACCTAAGAGAAATGGATGAATATTTGAAATCCTAGGAACCAACAGAGCTTAACCAAGAAGAGATTGACAGTTTAAACAGACCCATAATATTTGAGGAAATTGAGGATGTGATAAAAAACCTCCCAACTAAAAAAAGCCTGGGTCCAGATGGATTCACAGCAGAATTCTATAAAACATTTAAATTCTATAAAACATTTAAAGAGGTCCTACAACCATTACTAGTCAATGTGCTGAGTTGTAATCAGAAGGATACAAACAGAGGGAATTCTCCTGAACTTGTTCTATGAAGCCAGCATCACCCTAATACCAAAACCAGGCAAAGATACAACCAAAAAAGAAAGCTATAGACCAATTTCATTAATGAACATAGATGCAAAAATTCTCAACAAAATACTTGCAAATCACAAACAGACCCACATCAAAAAGATCATCCGTCATGACCAAGTTGGATTCATACCAGAGATGCAGGGATGGTTCAACATACATAAATCAACAAATACCACAAAACACATAAATGGACTGAAAAACAAAAACCACATGATCATCTCAATTGATGCAGAAAAAGCCTTTGACAAGATCCAGCATCCTTTCAGTTTTAAAGTCCTAGAGGGAATTGGACCGAAGGGAACATTCCTAACCATGATCAAAGCCATATATAGCAAACCCACTGCCAACATCATCCTAAATGGAGAAAAATTGGAACCATTTCCCTTAAAGGCAGGAACCCAACAAAGTTGTCCCTTATTGCCACTCTCTTTAACATAGTGCTTGAAACACTTGCTAGGGCAATAAGACAAGAGAAGGAAATTAAAGGAGCACTAATTGGAAAAGAAGAAGTTAAGCTATCCCTTTTTGCAGATGATATGATAGTTTACCTAAGGGTTGCTAAAAACTCCATCAGAAAACTTCTAGAAACGATTAAGAGTTTCAGTAAAGTGGTGGGATACAAAATTAACCTGGAAAAATCAGTAGCCTTTCTTTACACCAACAATAAACAAATGGAAAAGGAAAATAAGAAGACCTTCCCACTCACAATAGCCTCAAAAATAATAAAGTACCTGGGAACAAACCTAACTAAAGACACAAATGATCTCTACAACAAAAATTTTAAATCCCTGAAGAAGGACATTGAAAATGACATCAAAAGATGGAAAGATCTCCCATGCTCATGGATTGGAAAAATTAATATAGTAAAAATGTCCATTTTACCCACATTGATATACAGATTCAATGCAATCCCAATCAAAATCCCCATGAGCTTCTTCACAGACTTGGAAAAAAAATCCTCAAATTCATATGGAAAAACAAAAGATCCCAAATAGCTAAAGCAACCCTGAGTGAAAAATGCAATCAGGGGGCATTTCTCTACTATATTTCAAGCTATATTACAGGGGATAGTCATAAAGACAGCCTGTACTGGCACAAAAACAGACCCATCAACCAATGGAACAAAATTGAAGATCCAAACTTGAGCTCATACAATTTCACCTACCTCATATTTGACAAACGGGCAAAAAGACCTCAATGTGAGGAAGGATAGCATCTTCAGCAAATGGTGCTGGCAAAACTGGATCACCATTTGTAGAAGAACAAAATTAAACCCCTACCTCTCACCCTGTACAAAAATCAACTCCAAGTGGATCAAAGATCTCAATGTAAAACCTGAGACCCTGAAGGTGATAGAAGAAAAAGTTGGTAACAACCTACAAGACATAGGCATAGGAAAAGAGTTTCTAAATCAGACAGTAGCTGCACAGGAAATAAGGTCAACAGTTGACAAATGGGACCTCATCAAACTCAAAAGCTTCTGTACAGCTAAAGAAACAATCAAGGAAGTGAAGAGAAAACCCACAGAGTGGGGGGAGGAAATCTTCACCAGTGATTCATCTGACAGAGCATTAACATCAAGAATATATAAACTACTCAAAAAACAAAGAAGAAAACAAATGACCTACTCAAAAGATGGAGTAAAGAGCTGAACAGAGACTTCACCAGTGAGGAAGTAAAGATGGCTGAGAAACATTTTAAAAAGTACTCAACATCATTAATAATTGCTGGGAGCCAAAGCTGTCAGGCATACATGCTCACAGAAAATTACTAACTTACTTATCTCAGGAGTTTAGGAGCCAGCTTAATTACCTCAGGAATTTACAAGCCAGCTTACATACCTCAGGAGTTTATGAGTGCACCTTGCTTATCTTAGAAATTTACTGCCATACCAACCCCAGACAAAATTAGTAAAATAGGAATTCCAGTTACAGTCATACATGGTAAAAAACATTACTTAAATAAAGGTAGATGGTGGGCTCCTTCTTTAGAAAAATATAGTAAAGAAAAAAACCAAAAAGACCCTCCCTTCCTAAAAGCCCTTACAAAGGTAAAATGGAAAGGAAGACATTGCACTGAGTGATATCATAGTCAGTTACAAGAAGCAGAAGTGTTTTTCCAGACTTAATAAAAAGCTCGGTCCCTTAAGCAAGGAGTTACACCTGATAAAATTAGTAAAATAGAAGTCTTAGTTACAGTTTTGCATGTTAAAATGCAATACTTGGTTAGAGGCAAGTGGCGGGCTTCTCCTTAAGAAAAACAGAACTAATTAAGAGACTCTCCCAGGCCATAGCTTAAATTACAGCCTAGAGATAACAAGCGACGGATAGATCCGGCACCAGGAAGAATGGGAAAGAACCAAACTAAGGCTTCAGAGGGAAACAATGTCTCACAAACAAACCACCCACGTTCTATGGTTTTACGACCACTGTTTGTTCCCGGAGATGTTCTAATCTTGAGCAAAGTGCCATGTGTAAATACTTCTGGTTAGTGTTTCTGGTTAGTGCTTCTGGTTAATATGTAAAACTTAAACTCTTTAGTAAAAGGCTTATTGTTACTGAAGATGTGCTGATCTTGATCTGCTTTTCCTGACACGTACTATATAATCAGTTTGCCTGCTCTCAGTAAAATGCAGCAGATTCAAAAGCCATCTCTGGTGTAGTTTCTGACTGTCATTCGCCTAATCCGTGCCCTCCTTCCAAGACTCTGGTTCCCGCAGATTGAGTGAGCCCACCGTTGGGATGGTTTGTGGCAAATAATTAAGGAAATGGAGGGCTGGGGAGATGGCCTAGTGGTTAAGAGTGCCGAATGCTCTTGCAGAGGACCTGGGTTTGATCCCCAATGCCCACATGGTGGCTGAGAACCGTCTGTAACTCCAATTCCAGAAGAACTCCAGTTCCAGGGGAATCCAATGCCCTCTTCTGACCTCTGCAGCATTGCATGACACAGGTGCACAAACCTACATGCATACAATACATTCATACACATAAATAAATAAAATGAAAAAATAAATAAGGAAATGCAAATTAAAACCACTCTCAGATATCATCTCGCTCTGATACAACTGGCTAAGATCAAGAACACAAAAGACACCAAATGCTGGAGAGATTGTGGGGAAAGGGGAACACTCATCCACTGCTGGTGGAAATGTAAATTTATACAACCATTATGGAAAGCAGTGTGGAGAACCCTTAAAAGACTCAAAATGAGCCTACCACCCGACCCAGTCATACCATTCCTGGGTATTTACCCACAAGACTCATCCTACTGCAAAGATACATGCACATCCATGTTTATTACAGCTCTCTTCACAATAGCGAAGAGCTGGAACCAACCCAAATGCCCCTCAGCTGATGAGTTGACAAAAATGTGGTACATCTACACAATGGAGTACTACTCAGTGGTAAAGAAAGATGACATCATGAACTTTGCAGGTAAATGGATGGAACTCGAAGCCATTATGCTAAGTGAAGTAACACAGTCTCAGAAAAACAAGTGGTGAATGGTCTCCCTCATTTGTGGATGCTAACACCAAATCCCCAGATAAAAGGCAAGCTGAACAACATTACAACATTATTGTTATAGTTCTGTTTATCTGAAAGCAACTTGTTGTTACAATATAAATCTTTTTTTTAAATTTTTTTTATTAATTTTATTTATTTCTGTATGTATATGAATTTACTGTCTGCATGCAAGTCTGTGCACCTGTGTCGTGCAATGCCGCAGAGGTCAGAAGAGGGTGTCAGATTCCCCTGGAACTGGAGTTCTCCAGTAATTGGAGTTTCAGACGGTTCTCAGCCGCCATGTGGATGCTGGGGATCGAACCCAGGTCCTCTGTAAGAGCGGTCGGCGCTCTTAACCGCTAGGCCATCTCCAGCCCTACAATATAAATCTCTTAATGGGCTCTAGAATCAATCCACCACTTACTTTCGGACTCTGTAATTACTGTATATGAGTGGAAAGTATGTATTCATATTTTAGAGTAATATAAAATTAAAGAAGGAAACTGTGAATTCCTAAACATAAAAAAAAGATGGAGTAAACAATGCAGGAC
Source organism: Rhizomys pruinosus (assembly GCA_009823505.1). Classification (NCBI taxonomy): domain Eukaryota; kingdom Metazoa; phylum Chordata; class Mammalia; order Rodentia; family Spalacidae; genus Rhizomys; species Rhizomys pruinosus. The sequence continues at coordinate 535,664 of VZQC01003386.1, forward strand.
ATTTATGGCAGAATGCATGATCTGGGGTGGGGGGGGAAGGGAAAGGGGAATATGTCTAAACTGAACTGAGAAATGATGTCTGAAATACACAAAACATCAATAAAAAAAGAGGTATAAATGCCAATTTGTCCTGTGGCAAAATAAAAAAAAAATTTTAAGGCAAGATGAATAAGGAGACAATACCCCGCTTCTCCAAGTGAGGGCGCCACTGCAGGTGTGGCCCTTGGGACCAGCATGAAGAAGGGTGGCTGAGCAGAAAGCATACCTTGGTCTGAAATGTGCAGAACATGTGTGTCAGAAATGGATGCTCCCAGGCCAAGGACAGAACTCTCTTCTCCACCATGGTACATTCAACGTCATCATCCATCAAAACCACATCCTTCTTTAAGGCTTTTATTGCAAAAAATTGATTGGTGTTCCTGAACTCTGCTAGGAAGACCTAGAAGAAGAAGAAGAAGTGACTTTATTTTAGAATTTTAATTCCCAATAATTAAACCAGAGGCAAATGAGCCCTAGGAGAGACCTTTGTTGGGCAGGAAGAAAGGAGGGTTTTCAATTTCCCTCTGTTCTGATAGGATGTTTCTAGAACGAAATGGAGTTTCCCAACAGTTTAGGGTAATACTTAAGAGCTTCACAGAATCACTGTACCTTTCCCAAGTTTTCACAAAATTATTATGCAACTGGAAGAGATATTCTTAATATATACAAAATCCCAGGACTGGGATTGCAGTTCGTTGTCTGCCTAGCATTCACAAAGCCCTGGGTCAGAGTCCCAGCACTGGATAAGCCATGCATGGTGGTACATATCTTTAATCTTAGTACTCAGGAAGTGCAGGCCGGAGAATCAGAAGTTCAAGACCATCCTTCGCTACAGAGTGAGTTCAAGTCCAATCTGGGATTCATGAAACCCCGTCTCAAAAAACAAAAGCAAAAATCCCTGACTAGCCAAAGTTCCGAGACAAACTGCACCTTGAAGGAACATGGAAGAGTGGAAGGAGACAGCCTGGACGTGAAGCATCACTAAAAAGGACCACAGTATTTAGATCTTTGTTTCTTTCACTCAGTTTTTCAAGACAAAAAAAAAAAATACTTGGAGGAGATATTTCTTTTTAGGTATTCAAACAGTGACCACTACATCAGGATGACACAGAACCAAGCAGCCCTCTGGGACCTGCTATGTGTCCAACTGCCTGCTCTGTATTCTTCGTATCCTAATTACATATTTTTAGGCATTTTGTTTTTGTTTTTTTGAGACAGGGTCTTGAGTAGACCAAGATGGCTTTAAACTTCTTACGTATTCCAGGATGACCTTGAATTTCGGATCCTGCCTCCATCTGCCTCCATCTCCCAAGCACAAGGATTACAGGCATGGGCTACCGTGCTGGGTTCAGGGAGTGCTGAGGATTGAACCAGGGCTTTGCTTGTTGTATGCGAGTAGCTGCCAACTGAGCTACACACCCAGCCTAGCATAATAGAATTTTAAACCTAGATACCATCACTGTCAGTTTAGCATCATAGACATGACCTGGGTTGCATGAGTCCTTCTCTAAAAAGATATTCTACACATGGCTTTATGATTGCTGACTTGGTAAAGTAAATGAAGCTTGGATGAAAATTCAGGCACATAAATGATGTTCATTTCTCCAGAAAATATGCAATTTGTTAGCCTGGGCTTCAAAGTAGACCAAAAACAAAAGCAGACTTTATGGTGAGAAACCATATTTTCCACAAGAAGAATGAAATACAAGTTTTAGAGAATTCTCAGTATTCTCAGAAACAAAAATGCAGCCACCCCATTTCTGCCTTGTCAGTGTATAGGGCCTGAGGTCCTACGAGGAAGAGGCACCTTGCTTTAGGTATGCGCAGGAGGACACCTGGTGCCTCAGGCTGCCCCTTGGGATATTTGCTTAGGCTTCTATGCTTAACTTAATGTCGTTCTTATTAACCTTGTTCAAATGTAGAAATCCACATGGGAACAAAGCAATATAACATTATGTTAATGATCAAAAGCGCTCCTTTGGTAATTGCTTCTTTCAGTAAACCATCCATATACTAAGAAGCAGCGAAAACAATTCCCATCTATACAATGTCCTTTCAATTTTTGGTAACAGGTTATAATTACACACTAATTGCTGCTAAACTATAATGAAGACTGGCTATAAAATTGCCTATTACAGTCAGATTAACACCAAATGAGCCTGCTGTGGTTCATGTTATTATGTTACTGAACTAAAAGAATTCAGGAATACCAGCTATAGTTTGCAGGACACAGTAGGTTTTGTTGAAAGAAAATGCAGTGGTGTTTAAACACAAACCTACTGGAGCACACTATTATTCAGCATTGGCACAGGCTCAGTGCACTTGAATTTGTTCATTATTAAGTAGACTGGGTACTCTCTTTCCAAAGTCTGGTGAAGAGGTGCTCAGTGTAATGCTGGCTTTGGATATACAATTCATAGCACAGTGGTCCTTGGTTAAAATTTTCCTAGGAGTTCCATCCAAGACTACAAAACACTCAGGAATGCTATTAATATATATCCTTAATGTCTAAAATAACCTAAAGCCTGTATTCTATACCATCCCTCTCTACAATCAGTTTGAAATCTTTAGTTGTCAGTGATGGTTGACCTGTGCTTGTATGTGTACAGGTATATATGTGCCATATGTTGAATGTGTGTATGGAGGCCAAGGTCCACCTTAGGTGTTATTTTTTGAGACAGGGTCTCTCACCTTCCTTAGAACTCAGTGTTTTGGTTAGTCTGGCTGGCTAGCAAGCCTATCAGCTTTTTCATGTGGGTTCAGGGCATGGAACTCAAGATTTGCAGTGTAAGCAACCTACCAACCAAGGTATCTTCTCAGCGCTGATTATTTCATTGATCTTAAAAAAAACTGTTGTTTTTAAAAATAAATTTATAAATAAATTTATTTATTTATTTATTTATTTATTTATTTATTTATTTATTTACTTATTTATTTATGTAGCTGCATAGCCTCATTATGTAGCCTTGGCTGATTTATGCAGCTACATAGCCTCACTATGTAGACCAGGCTGACTTCCTACTCACAGAGATCCACCTGCCTCTGCCTCCTGAATGCTGAGACTAAAGGCATATGCCACAGTGTCTGGCTCCCAGCTAGCCCTGATTATAATTTATTTCTTAAGTCACGTTTTCTTCCTGTTCCTCAGCTCTCTCTTTTCTTTCTTGTCTTCCTTCCCTTCTTCTCCATGTGTACTTGTCCTCTCTGACTGACAGAGACAAGCCACACTCTGAATGAGCGGCAGGAGGGATACAAGAGGGACTTCCCCAAGGACCACTTCCTGGGATTCTCACTTATATCTCTGCATTGTGTTTTCTCCTTCCCCTACTGGATATAGTAAGGTGAAGCCTTAATCCCCAGGGCCTCAAAATGTGACCATATTTAGATATGAGTCCTTAAGTTTGTAATTAAGGTTAAATCATTCCATGGGCCTTAAATCAATATAACTATCATCCATACAAGAAAAGGAAATGAAGATGCAGACAGGTGCAGGAGGGAAATGTCTTGATGGCGGAGAGAGAGAACTGCCAGCTACAAGCCAGGGAACAAAACCTGGGAAGAAACCACCCTGGCAGCAACCTGATCTTAGTCGTCCAGCCTCCAGGTTGCTCCAAGAATACATTTTCTACTGTTTAAGTCACTCAGCCTGTGGTATTTTGTTACAGCAGCCTAAAGGGACTAATGCAAGTCTGAAAATGCTTGATAGAAGGGAAATCTAATGCACATACAAAGTGAAACAACATTCTAGGCAAGGGACGGAAGCAATGAAGTAAAACGAAAGAACAAAACCAAACAACCAGTGTGACACATGAAATGGTCATCTTGTTTCTTTGGTGCTCAAAGGCGTCAAGTGCATGGGTGTGTGACATATGCACCTTTAAAGCAAAGTGATTATGGGACAAAGATCCCCAGGAAGCAGAGATTGCTATCGCCCCAGAGTCACCCAGCTTCCCATTTAATCTTGGATCTCCTCTGCCCTCTCGTGACACACTGGGAGTGCTCTCTCTGCACATCTAAAGTGTGTAGTCCTAAGAATTTAGCTTTGCATACTAGGGGCTGGCTAGTCTTCAGTCCTTGCAACCTGGCTCAGAGTACAGTAGCATACCTTGCCAAAGCTTCCTTTCCCCAACATTTTGTGTAAGATGAAGTCATCGATTTTCAGCTTCAGTTGCAGAGTTGCTCTCTCGGCGTTCAGTTCAGGCTCTGGAGGGCAGCACACCCCATCCAAAGGGGACTCCCACGAGACTCCCTGAGGTTCTGCAAACAGCAAACCAGGGGTTGAACATGAATAAGGAGGGTCATTGTGGTCACGAGTGCTTGTGTTTCCTTCAATGTCTCACTCTGAGGTCTCATCTACAATTCAGCTTAACAACTCTCCATCTATCTGTGAGCCTTAGCATATGGGGTATAGACTGTGTATCTTTTTTTTTTTTTTTGAAAGCATATTATTATTATTTTTTTTAATTAGTTTTTATTGATGCTTTGTGCATTTCATACATTTTTTCTTTTTCAGTTCAGGCTTATTTCCCTTTCCCTCCCCCCCCCACCCCATCCCAGTTCATGCANTTTCTGCTTTCAACACATTTGGCATGAATGTCCCCACCACCGATGCCAGACAAAGGTCGCCAACCTTTGTGGAGTAAACCAGAAGCTAATGGCTGAAGCACTGGCGATGATTGAAAGCACCCAACAGGTAAAGAAGGTGCTGGGTTGATGAGCCCCCCTGACCCTGGGTCCGCTCAACAAGGACCACTCAAGCCCTCCGCTCTCCCACCTCGGCCACCCCACGAGATAGTGCAGAGAGCATGTTCTGAATCCCCGCCTTGCCCGTTTTATCTCCATGTCTGTACTGCGATATTATTTGCTGAACATGTGCAATTGTTTATGGATGTTTATAAGATCTCTATCGGGGACTGGAGAGATGGCTTCAGTGGTTAAGATCACTGGATGCTCTTGCAGAAGACTGGGGTTTTGATTCCCGGCACCCACATGGTGCTAACTCCAGTTCCACAGGATCAACTCCATCTCTGACCTCCACAGGCATTGCATGACACAAGTGCACTTACACACATACAGAGCAATACACTCATACACATAATAAGAAGAAGTAAATACAAAACCAGTAAATGAATTAACAAATTCATTAAAATGATTGAGGATTCATTACCAGCTTTATAGCTGTATTTTGGCTACATAAGAACCTGGAGGAAAAAAAGGCTAGAATCACTCTCAAAATCATCTCAGAACACTGAGTCTATGCAACCATTATTTTGCATTTACACCTGGCATTGGTTGAATTCCCATCTCTAAGAACAAATACTCATTAACACTTAGCATCCACTATAAAAATTTTTTTTTGTGTTGTTGAATTTCTGTCTCTATTTGTTATGGGATAAATTCCTTTGTCTCCAAGGACATTGGCAGGCGATGTTGTCTGGGGTGGGATCTGTGAAAACTATGTGTGGTTCATTATCTGACCCTCTGTTTGTGATTTAGGCTCGTCCTTTGCGAGATTCAGAACATATCTTCCGAGAAGGTCCATTTGAATGGGGTTTCCCAAGCCCATCAGAAACGAACCCAGGCCACCTTACTTACAACACCTGGGAAAAAAGGTAGGTATCATGGTGATTTTAACATGTCAGTTGTTGATCATGACAGTCAAGCTTGTGTTCTTTGGGTTTGAGCTTTCTTTTCACGTACCTAGTCTGATAGGTACTTTTCTGCATTTAAAGATTACAGATCCGGTCACTAACTATGAGCCCCTACTTTATTTTGTCTTTTCAAGACAGGGTCTCCCTGTAGCCCCAGCTTATGTCTGGAACTCACTCTGTAGCAGGCTGGCTTGAACTCACAGAGATCCGCCTGCCTCTGCCTCCCCGAGTGCTAGGATTAAAGGCGTGCACCACCACGCCCAGCTAGCCAATCTTTTTTTTTAAAAAAAAAGATTTTTAATTGAATTTGTGATTTCTGCAATACATCTTAATCATATTTATTCCCCGTTTCTCTTGCTCCCCCCCCTATCCCACCCACAGGACTTCATGAACTTTGTCATCTATGTTAAGACCTATCGAGTCGCAGTTTGTTCCAGATGTCCTTCAGTGTGAGTCATCCACTGGAACTCTTCAGCCTGTAGAGCAGCACTGCCTTAAAGATCAATCCCCTTCACCCAGCAGTAACAGTTACCAATAGTTCCTTGACAAAGTTGTGGCTCTTTTCCCAAAAGAGACTGAGGTGTGGGTCCCTGGGACAGGACTCCTATATTAGTTTTATCCACCTGGGGCTCAGAGACCATTTTCAGAAGAGGGGGCAGAAAATTTGTAAGAGCCAGGGGCAGAGGTGCGTGGGGCGAGGGGCAGAGGCGCGTGATCCCACACAGAAGCAGATGTGTTACAGCTCCTGGGACCTTGCTCACATAACGACAACAATGGCATTAGCATGCAAGCCCAAGGCAACTCAGTCAGACAAAAACCAACATAGACTAAGGCCCCTGCTTTTTTAAAAAATAAAACCAATCCAGGTGTGGTGGTTCAAGCATTTAATCCCAGTACTTGCAGGAGGCAGAAGCAGCGATCTCTGTGAGATCAGAAGAGGCCAGCCTGCTCTACAAGTGAGTTTTTCCAGGCCAGCTGGGCTACGAGAGACCTGTCTCAAAAGACCAAACTAAAATAATAAAATAATAGATAAATAATAAAATGAAATAATCATTTTAATAAAATTGAAAAATAAAATGAAATAATTTATTTTATTTTAAAAAAAACCCAAATATGCCTAACTGGGATTTCTTTGGGAGTGGGTCTGAGATGGGGAGGAGACAATGGCACCCTCTAGAGCTGCTGTATGTTCCCCAGGACTCCAGGAGAATGTTACTTACTCTATCCATGTTGAATGGTTTTTATGGCAATAAATGACAGACAGTGGAAATTTCATAGATGTTTCATATTCTGAGCCTTAGAGACTTTCTATGAATTGTAAGAATAAAAAAGAAAAAATAGTCCAGGCCCTAATCGTGTAGAAGTTTTCATCCAACCACGTTTCATGAGAAAATGTGACCATATGATTCTGGGAACTAAATAGTTTCAATAAACATTATAAAATATGTTCCTTGGATTTGAGGAAGACTTTGAAATAAGATTACAGCGACTGGGCATAATGGCTCAGTTGGTAAGTACTTGTAATGTTGTAAGCATAAGGACCTGAGTTTGGATCTCTAGAACCTATGTTTAATTTCTTTTTTAAAAAAAGCAAGCATGGTGCATTCATTCATAACCCATTGGGCAGGACGTGGACATGAATGGACTCCGGCCTTGCTGGCCAGATAGACCTACTCTAATTGGCAAGTTCCAGGCCAGGAAAGATCCTACTCAAAAGCAAGTTAGATGGTATGTGAGGAATGACAGCTGATGCGGACCTCGTGCCTCCATGTGCAGACACGCACGAGTTCGCGCACACACACAGCACACACACACACACACACACTTATGTGCACCCACACTCACATATATACACATAACCACATGGAAAAGAAATAACATTAAATATAATAGTCATAGCGGGGCATGGTGGCACATGCCTTTAATCCCAGCACTTGGGAGGCAGAAGCAGGTAGAGGTCTTGTTGAGTTTGAAGGGCAGCCTGGTCTACATAAGTGAGTTCCAGGCCAGCTGGGGCTACAGGAGACCCTGTCTCAAAAAGGGAAAAAAATTATACATAATAAATATATTATCTTGTTATATTATGATATATATAATATATATTAGCATGGAGGAATTAAAAACATTTTTTGTATAATTAATTCTGGCATTAGACTAAAAGACTAAACCAAAACCAAATTTTAATAATCTTTTTATTGATACTGTCACAACCATTGTGGGCTCCTATGTACATGTAAGACAAAATTTTTAAATGAGAGATTTGAATTTGAGCTCAGGATTCCTGAGCAGTGAAGAAGGTGTCATCTCAGTGATAATCAGCTCAGATAGCACCTTGACTCAAAGACCACAATGCATAGCTGGGTTCAAATCTTTAACAACCTGCTAGATTTCATCTTCTCAGCCAACACATTGTGATTTGTGGAAATTGATGCCCCTATGCCTGGGACCCACACACACCATTCTGATCCCCCTATCCTTACATTTGATTTAAACCCCCATTTCTCTATGATTTAGCATTACTAAAGGTTTTCATTCTTTTTGCATACATGACCTTTTGTCGAGTCCAAACTTTTTCATGTTGGAGAAATTTTCAGGCTTATTTGCTAGATAAGATACGTTGGGGTGAATGGTGAACTACGCAATGTGTCTGGACACTCTATTTGATCACTTTATTGAACAACCAACCTGTCACCCCCCACTGGATGGAGGGGGTGTGGTGGTTTGGGCACAACACCTGCAGATAGGTTTGCAGGAAGGATGCTTGTACTCATGGATTATCACTTATAGCTAAAAATAAAAAAAAAAACTGAGAGAAAGATGCAGGACAGTTAGGCAGGAATTTCTGCTTTCAACACATTTGGCATGAAGGTCCCCACCACCGATGCCAGACAAAGGTCGCCAACCTTTGTGGAGTAAACCAGAAGCTAATGGCTGAAGCACTGGCGATGATTGAAAGCACCCAACAGGTAAAGAAGGTGCTGGGTTGATGAGCCCCCCTGACCCTGGGTCCGCTCAACAAGGACCACTCAAGCCCTCCGCTCTCCCACCTCGGCCACCCCACGAGATAGTGCAGAGAGCATGTTCTGAATCCCCGCCTTGCCCGTTTTATCTCCATGTCTGTACTGCGATATTATTTGCTGAACATGTGCAATTGTTTATGGATGTTTATAAGATCTCTATCGGGGACTGGAGAGATTGCTTCAGTGGTTAAGATCACTGATGCTCTTGCAGAAGACTGGGGTTTTGATTTCCCGGCACCCACATGGTGCGTATTTTATCTCCAGTTCAAGGATCCTCCATCCCTTTTTCTGACCTCCACAGGCATTGCATGACACAGTGCACTTACACACATAAGCATAACTCATAACATAAAAAGAAGTAAAGAATACAAAACCATAAAGTGATAATTAACAAATTCATTAAAATGATTGAGGATTCATTACCAGCTTTATAGCTGTATTTTGGCTACATAAGAACCTGGAGGAAAAAAAGGCTAGAATCACTCTCAAAATCATCTCAGAACACTGAGTCTATGCAACCATTATTTTGCATTTACACCTGGCATTGGTTGAATTCCCATCTCTAAGAACAAATAACTCATTAACACTTACATCACCTATAAAAATTTTTTTTTGTTGTTGGTTGAATTTCTCTCTATTTGTTATGGATAAATTCCTTTGTCTCCAAGACAATTGGCAGGCGATGTTGTCGTTGGGGTGGGAGTCTGTGAAAACTATGTGTGGTTTGCATTATCTGAGACCCTCTGTGTTGTGATTTAGGCTCGTCTTTGCGAGATTCAGAACTTCTTCCGAGAAGTCCATTGAATGGGTTTCGCCAAGCTCCATCAAAACGAACCCAGGCCACCTTACTTACAACACCTGGGAAAAAAGGTAGGTATCATGGTGATTTTAACATGTCAGTTGTTGATCATGACAGTCAAGCTTGTGTTCTTTGGGTTTGAGCTTTCTTTTCACGTACCTAGTCTGATAGGTACTTTTCTGCATTTAAAGATTACAGATCCGGTCACTAACTATGAGCCCCTACTTTATTTTGTCTTTTCAAGACAGGGTCTCCCTGTAGCCCCAGCTTGTCTGGAACTCACTCTGTAGCAGGCTGGCTTGAACTCACAGAGATCCGCCTGCCTTCTGCCTCCCGAGGCTAGGATTAAAGGCGTGCAAAAACCACCACGCCCAGCTACTGCTTTTTTTAAAAAAAGATTTTTAATTGAATTTGTGGATTTCTGCAATACATCTTAATCATATTTATTCCCCCGTTTCTCTTGCCCCCCCCCCATATCCCACCCACAGGACTTCATGAACTTTGTCATCTATGTTAGCCTATCGAGTCCGGTTTGTTCCTAGTGTCCTTCAGTGTGAGTCATCCACTGGAACTCTTCAGCCTGTAGAGCAGCACTGCCTTAAAGATCAATCCCCTTCAACCCAGCAGTAACAGTTACCAATAGTTCCTTGACAAAGTTGTGGCCTTCTTCCCAAAAGAGACTGAGAGGTGGTGGGTCCCTAGGACAGAACTCCTATATTAGGTTTTATCCACCTGGGGCTCAAGACCATTTAAGTCAGAAGAGGGGCAGAAAATTTGTAAGAGCCAGGGGCAGAGGTGCGTGGCAGGGGCAGAGGCGCGTGACCACACAGAAGCAGATTGTTACAGCTCCTGGGACCTTGCTCCATAACGACAACAATGGCATTAGCATGCAAGCCCAAGTGCAACTCAGTCAGACAAAAACCAACATAGACTAGGCCCCTGCTTTTTTAAAAAATAAAACCAATCCAGGTGTGGTGTTCAGCATTTAATCCCAGTACTCAGGAGGCAGAAGCAGCGATCTCTGTGAGTCAGAAGAGGCCAGCCTGCTCTACAGATGAGTTCCAGGCCAGCTGGGCTACGAGAGACCCTGTCTCAAAAGACCAAACTAAAATAATAAAATAATAGATAATAATAAAATGAAATAATCATTTTAATAATATTGAAATAATAAAATAAATAATTTATTTTATTTTAAAAAAAACCCAAATATGCCTAACTGGGATTTCTTTGGGAGTGGGTCTGAGATGGGGAGGAGACAATGGCACCCTCTAGAGCTGCTGTATGTTCCCCAGGACTCCAGGAGAATGTTACTTACTCTATCCATGTTGAATGGTTTTTATGGCAATAAATGACAGACAGTGGAAATTTCATAGATGTTTCATATTCTGAGCCTTAGAGACTTTCTATGAATTGTAAGAATAAAAAAGAAAAAATAGTCCAGGCCCTAATCGTGTAGAAGTTTTCATCCAACACACGTTTCATGAGAAAATGTGACCATATGATTCTGGGAACTAAATAGTTTCAATAAACATTATAAAATATGTTCCTTGGATTTGAGGAAGACTTTGAAATAAGATTACAGGCTGGGAGAATGGCTCAGTTGGTAAAGTACTTGTAATTTGTAAGCATAAGGACCCTGAGTTTGGATCTCTAGAACCTATGTTTAATTTCTTTTTTAAAAAAAGCAAGCATGGTGGCATTCATTCATAACCCATTGGGCAGGACGTGGACATGAATGGACTCCGGGCCTTGCTGGCCAGATAGCCTACTCTAATTGGCAAGTTCCAGGCCAGGAAAGATCCTACTCAAAAGCAAGTTTGATGGTATGTGAGGAATGACAGCTGAGGGGACCTCGTGCCTCCATGTGCACACGCACGAGTCGCGCACACACACAGCACACACACACACCACACACACTTATGTGCACCCACACTCACATATATACACATAACCACATGGAAAAGAAATAACATTAAATATAATAGTCATAGCGGGGCATGGTGGCACATGCCTTTAATCCCGCACTTGGGAGGCAGAAGCAGGTAGAGGTCTTGTGAGTTAAGGGCAGCCTGGTCTACATAGTGAGTTCCAGGCCAGCTGGGGCTACAGGAGACCCTTCTCAAAAGGGAAAAAAATTATACATAATAAATATATTATTATATATGATATATATAATATATATTAGCATGGAGGAATTAAAAACATTTTTGTATATATTAATCTCTGGCATATGACTAAAAGACTAAACCAAAACCAAATTTTAATAATCTTTTTATTGATACTGTCACAACCATTGTGGGCTCCTATGTACAGGTAAGACAAAATTTTTAAATGAGAGATTTGAATTTGAGCTCAGGATTCCTGAGCAGTGAAGAAGGTGTCATCTCAGTGATAATCAGCTCAGATAGCACCTTGACTCAAAGACCACAATGCATAGCTGGGTTCAAATCTTTAACAACCTGCTAGATTTCATCTTCTCAGCCAACACATTGTGATTTGTGGAAATTGATGCCCCTATGCCTGGGACCCACACACACCATTCTGATCCCCCTATCCTTACATTTGATTTAAACCCCCATTTCTCTATGATTTAGCATTACTAAAGGTTTTCATTCTTTTTGCATACATGACCTTTTGTCGAGTCCAAACTTTTTCATGTTGGAGAAATTTTCAGGCTTATTTGCTAGATAAAGATACGTTGGGGTGAATGGTGAAACTACAGCAATGTGTCTGGACACTCTATTTGATCACTTTATTGAACAACCAACCTGTCACCCCCCACTGGATGGAGGGGTGTAGGTGTTTGGGCACAACACCTGCAGATAGGTGTTGCAAAGGATGCTTGTACTCATGGATTATCACTTATAGCTAAAAATAAAAAAAAAAACTGAGAGAAAGATGCAGGACAGTTAGGCAGGAACATTCTGAGAGTGAGAAGCCTGGATGTCTGCTATGACCTCTGACGTCACACTTTCATTTCTGTTGTGTTCTAAGTATTTAAAACAGGAGGCTGCTGCTGTGAACATGAGAGGAAGAAACTGCAGATTTCTGAAGGGTAAGGCGGAGGATATATAGACATCTTAACTCACCACAATATTGTCATTCTTTTCAGGGGAGCAAAAAGACCTTATTTAATTTTCCCCCAATTTATAAGGACAAGAAAATCTTCTTAAGTAGGCAGACTGGAGTACCCAAGGTCATCGACATGGCTCTATCTAAGAGCAGAAGAAATGTGTAGCAAAAGCAGGCCAAAGCCAGGAAACGAGAAGAAACAGAAGGCAAGTAAATAAAGTAAAATTATTAGAAATTTAAGAAGAGCTTGATAAAAATACTTATTACACAATATTTAACAGGTTATGCCTTGGACTGATTTTGATTTCAAATAGTCAAGCATGTAGGGAAACAGAATAATATAGTAAAGCTGATAAATATATATCAGGTATTATACTGTTTATGTACTTTAATTATTTCTCAAAATATAATAGTCATACTATCTGATCATAGCATATTAAATATAAATTTTCCAAAATGGTCAGCATTTTCAGTAATTGGAAGTTAACAAAGGTACTCCATCTATTAGTAAAGGAAAACAGCTGAATTTAATGAAATTAAAAACAGCAAAGTACTTTAGAAATGATACATAATAAAAGCTTCTTTTATGGATGGGATCTAAAATAAAACACAAAATCCCTTGTGATTCAGATTAAAAAGTATATTTATATATGTATAATTTTTTTGCCCTTTTTGAGACAGGGTCTCCCTGTAGCCCCAGCTGGCCTGGAACTCACTATGTAGACCAGGCTGCCCTTCAACTCACAAGACCTCTACCTGCTTCTGCCTCCCAAGTGCTGGGATTAAAGGCATGTGCCACCATGCCCAGCTATGACTATTATATTTAATGTTATTTCTTTTCCATGTGGTTATGTGTATATATGTGAGTGTGGGTGCACATAGGTGTGTGTGTGTGTGTGTGTGTGTGTGTGCGCGCACTCGTGCGTGTGCACATGGAGGCCAGAGGTCAGCCTCAGCTGTCATTCCTCACATACCATCTAACTTGCTTTTTGAGTCAGGATCTTTCCCTGGCCTGGAACTTGCCAATTAGAGTAGGCTATCTGGCCAGCAAGGCCCGGAGTCCATTCATGTCCACGTCCCTGCCCACTGGGGTTATGAATGAATGCCACCATGCTTGCTTTTTTTTAAAAAAGAAATTAAACATAGGTTCTAGAGATCAAACTCAGGTCCTTATGCTTACAATATAATACAAGTACTTTACCAACTGAGCCATTGCCCCAGCCTGTAATCTTATTTCAAAGTCTTCCTCAAATCCAAGGAACATATTTTATAATGTTTATTGAAACTATTTAGTTCCCAGAATCATATGGTCACATTTTCTCATGAACAGTGGGTTGGATGAAACTTCTACCAGATTAGGGCCTGACTAATTTTTTCTTTTCTATTCTTAAACTTCATAGAAAAGTCTCTAAGGCTCAGAATATGAACATCTATGAAATTTCCACTGTCTGTCAATTTATTGCCATAAAACCATTCAACATGGATAAGAAGTAAGTAACATTCTCCTGGAGTCCTGGGGAACATACAGCAGCTCTAGAGGGTGCCATTGTCTCCTCCCCATCTCAGACCCACTCCCAAAGAAATCCCAGTTAGGCATATTTTGGGTTTATTTTTATAAATAAAAATAAATTATTTCATTTTATTATTTTCAATTTTATTAAAAATGAATTATTTCATTTTATTATTTATTCTATTTTATTTTATTATTTTAGTTTGGTCTTTTTGAGACAGGGTCTCTCTGTAGCCCAGCTGGCCTGGAACTCACTATGTAGAGCAGGCTGGCCTCTTCTGATCTCACAGAGATCGGCTTGCTTCTGCCTCCTGAGTACTGGGATTAAATGCCTGAACCACCACACCTGGATTGGTTTTATTTTTTAAAAAAGCAGGGGCCTTAGTCTATGTTGGTTTTTGTCTGACTGAGTTTGCTTGGGACTTGGGCATGCTATTGCCATTGTTGTAAGTTCATGTGAGCAAGGTCCCAGGAGCTGTAACACTCTGCTTCTGTGTGGTCACGCGCCTCTGCCCCTGGCCACGCACCTCTGCCCCTGGCTCTTACAATTTTTCTGCCCCCTCTTCTGAAATGGTCTCTGAGCCCCAGGTGGATAAAACCTAATATAGGAGTCCTGTCCAGGGACCCACACTCTGCAGTCTCTTTTGGGAAGAAGGCCACAACTTTGTCAAGGAACTATTGGTAACTGATTACTGCTGGGTGAAGGAGATTGATCTTTAAGGCAGTGCTGCTCTACAGGCTGAAGAGTTCCAGTGGATGGACTCACACTGAAGGACATCTGGATACAAACTGGACTCGATAGGCCTTAACATAGATGACAAAGTTCATGAAGTCCTGTGGGTGGGATATGGGGGGGGGGATGCAAGAGAAAACGGGGAATAAATATGATTAAGATGTATTGCATGAAATCCACAAATTCAATTAAAAAATCTTTTTTTTTAAAAAAAGCAGGGGCTAAGCTGGGCGTGGTGGTGCACGCCTTTAATCCTAGCACTCGGGAGGCAGAGGCAGGCGGATCTCTGTGAGTTCAAGGCCAGCCTGGTCTACAGAGTGAGTTCCAAGACAGCTGGGGCTACAGGGAGACCCTGTCTTGAAAAGACAAAAATAAAGTAGGGGCTTCATAGTTAGTGACCGGATCTGTAATCTTTAAATGCAGAAAAAGTACCTATCAGACTAGGTACGTGAAAAGAAAGCTCAAACCCAAAGAACACAAGCTTGACTGATCATGATCAACAACTGACATGATTAAAATCACCATGATACCTACCTTTTTTCCCAGGTGTTGGTAAGTAAGGTGGCCTGGGTTCGTTTCTGATGGAGCTTGGGAAACCAATTTCAACTGGACCTTCTCGGAAGATATGTTCTGAATCTCGCAAAGAACGAGCCTAAATCACAAACAGAGGGTCAGATAATGCAACCACACATAGTTTTCACAGACTCCCACCCACAGACAACATCGCCTGCCAATGTCCTTGGAGACAAAGGAATTTATTCCATAACAAGTAGAGACAGAAATTCAACAACAACAAAAAAATTTTTATAGGTGATGCTAAGTGTTAATGAGTATTTGTTCTTAGAGATGGGAATTCAACCAATGCCAGGTGTAAATGCAAAATAATGGTTGCATAGACTCAGTGTTCTGAGATGATTTTGAGAGTGATTCTAGCCTTTTTTTCCTCCAGGTTCTTATGTAGCCAAAATACAGCTATAAAGCTGGTAATGAATCCTCAATCATTTTAATGAATTTGTTAATTTTATACATTTTATGGTTTTGTATTTATTACTTCTATTTTTATGTGTATGAGTGTATTGCCTGTATGTGTGTAAGTGCAACCATGTCATGTAATGCCCACAGAGGTCAAAAGAGGTCATTGGATCTTGTGGAACTGGAGTTAGCCACCATGTGGGTGCTGGGAATCAAAACCCAGTCTTCTGCAAGAGCATCCAGTGATCTTAACCACTGAGCCATCTCTCCAGTCCCCGATAGAGATCTTATAAACATCCATAAACAATTGCACATGTTCAGCAAATAATATCGCAGTACAGACATGGAGATAAAACGGGCAAGGCGGGGATTCAGAACATGCTCTCTGCACTATCTCGTGGGGTGGCCGAGGTGGGAGAGCGGAGGGCTTGAGTGGTCCTTGTTGAGCGGACCCAGGGTCAGGGGGGCTCATCAACCCAGCACCTTCTTTACCTGTTGGGTGCTTTCAATCATCGCCAGTGCTTCAGCCATTAGCTTCTGGTTTACTCCACAAAGGTTGGCGACCTTTGTCTGGCATCGGTGGTGGACATTCATGCCACATGCTGAAAGGAAGAAAGTGGACACTGAAGAGGAGGAGAAAAGCCTCAGTGCTAGAGAATGGCTTCTTGATATAATCGCACTCTTGTTGCTAGGTAATTGTTGCATCTGAGCTGGACTATGGTCCAGAGGACCAAGCTGGCATTGGTTCTGCTGATGGTGATGGAAAAATGTGGGAAAAGAAGAGGGTGTATTCCCACTCCAGCCCAGTGACTGGCATCCCTTCTCCTAGCTGCGTCGCATCTCTGTACAGCTTCCCTACTCTCTGGGATGAAGCCCAGGCGGGGAGGGGTATGTTAAGGAACAGGAGTGCATGGAGGAATCAGGCCCAGAGACCATCCACTCAGTCTAGGAATAGGCGCTGGTGATAAACTTCTGGACTGGAGATGATGGGCCACAGAATGAGGACATAGTTCTGAGCCCGGGCGAGTGAAGGACAGCCGCGATGGCTGGGTCTCCCGTGAACAGAGCTGAGTATTGGGCAGGGCTTTGGAAGAGAAGGCTAAACAATCGTGGATTGATCCAGGAGTGAAGGAAGCTCTTTAATACCAAGACAGGCCATGGCAGTGCCCCTAGAAGGGCTGGACCCCAGATTTGGTTAAATACGTGGCCTTCCATGTGGTCCTTAAGAAGAAAGCCATGGGTGTTATCACTGTGGGCTTAGATGGTCATGCCCTTAGCCCACCGGCTGGGTGGAGGCCCTTACTGTTTTTCAGGTCCCTAGACACATGCATTTTTAAACTTTATGTGAATACAGGAAGAGCAGAGAGCCCTATACTCATTGGAGCTTTGCTTAAGTGAATTTTAAGATTATAAATAAAATTGTACTTCTTGCACACATGAGCTATCTATGACAGTTCCAGAAACCGGCTCAAAGAAAGGAGAACAATCCTGCCTTGCATGTACGACTTCTGTTTTAGTTTTTCCACAGAAAAAGGAAAGAGAAGTGAGAAATACTTGAGTACTGGGAGTAGAGAAGGCCATGCTTACCAGTCAGACATGACCCTGCATGAGCTTGAACCCAAACCTCCAAGGGCTTCTGTGTAGGTGCTACCTAGAGTTGGCCCTAGTGCTACCTAGAGCCAATGCTGTCCCTGCAGAGCTCATGCTGTCCACATAGGGCTGTTACTCTCTCTATAGAGCCAATGTTGTCTCTCAGGCTTCTAGCTCTTAGACCCTTACAGGCATCCTGATTCTAAGGTCCTTAAAACAACAGCACAAAGGATTGCCTTCCACCTCCCATAACCTAGAGATCCTCCTTGATCTTGAAGGTGAGTACTGCACTGTATTATTGGTTTAGAAACTTTTGCTTTTTGTAACATCATCATTACAATTGATAGAAAAGCTAATGTATGACTTCCAAGCTGCACCTGATGGAACTCGAATCTCAAGCACTGCTTTGCTTCTACAGAAGTATTTATGTAAGAGGACTTCTAATAGAACTATAGAACAGGATCTTAAAATTGTCTTCACTGCTTATTAGCAACTCATGAACAAAGAACACAGCATAGTAACTATAGTACAATGAACGAGACTTCTCTTTTATCTTCATAATTTATTATATTGACATACATTAAAATGCCTAGATGGAACAAGAGAGATGGCTCAGTGATTTAGAGCATGGACAGCTCTTGCAGGGGACCCAAGTTCAGTTCTCAACACCCACTGTTCAGCTCACAACCACTTCTAGCTCCAGCTCCAGTGGATCCAACAGCTTCTTCTGACCTTCATGGGCACTGGCACTCATGTGTATACACATACACACATGCACACGCACACACACATATACACATATGCACACACACATATACATGCACACACATGCACACATGTACACGCACACACATATACACATGCGTGCGCACACACACACACAATTTAAAATACAATAAATATTTTAGATATCTGGGTGAAACTGTGATAGCCTTTATGTTTGGAGAAGCTCATATTTCCTTAGATCATCATAAAACAAATGACATAACATCACCTATGTAAATAAGTATCAGTCCCAACGTACATGCATTGATAGACCCACAAAAATACTTTTGAGGCAAAATCTTTTTTTTTTTTAATTTTTTTTTTTTTAATTTCCGTACGTGTATGAATGTATTGTGTGCATGCAAGTCTGTGCACCCGTGACGTGCAATGCCGCGGAGGTCAGAAGAGGGCGTCGGACTCTCCTGGAACTGGAGTTCTCCTGGAATTGGAGTTTCAGACGGCTCTCGGCCACCATGTGGGTGCTGGGGATCGAACCCGGGTCCTCTGCAAGAGCGGTCAGCGCTCTTAACCGCTAGGCCATCGCTCCAGCCCCGAGGCAAAATCTTTTTTAGGCATGTTTAAAATCTTTAATGGTGATGCTCAAAATTCTTCGTCATTAATAAAACTGCATTGGGTTTGTTTAGTAGATTTTAAGGCTTTTATTTTGTTGTTGTTGTTGTTGAGACAGAGTCTTGCCCACGCTGGCCTTGTACTGGGAATTCTATCTCAGGAACCCAAGTCCTGGGAGTACAGGCTTCTACCACCATGCCTGACAGGTTAAATAACAAAGTGAGGCACCTACTGAGAATTAGGCACATTGGGATTTGTATTTTACTTTGCTCCTTACAGTTGCAGCCAGGTCTAAGCTTAACTCTGAGGCACACGGTCTGGAAGAACGGCCTTTATTCCCACTGTACAACTATGAATGTTTGTTACTAACCTATCAGGTGGAAAGTTGACCTCTGTGAGCGCAAACAGTCCCTTCTGATGACTGTTTTCATGGGAATTATTGTAAGAAGATAAAGAAGACAGGGTCGAGGCTGAAGAAGCACGGTACTCAGAGACTCGTGGCTTACAAGGACATGAGGTAAGAGAGAGAGGCTAAGAGAGAGCGATTGCACTCCCGCTAGAGAAGAGGACGGGAAATGTCAAGAAATCCAGAAGAAGTCCAGGGAGAAACAGGAATATTGGGGAACAGTAAAGGCAAAAATGGAGACTGAAGTGGGGAGAGGAAGGGGGGAAAGGAAAAGGGGAAGGAGAGGGAATAATAGAAAGATGGAGGGGAGCTACTTGAAATAAAGATGGTAAGAAAGAGCGGGGGAGAGAATGGAATGGGAAGGAAAGAATGTTAGAAAGAGTAAAGCAAAGCACTCAAGTGTGAAATAATGCTAAGGAATCTTCAGGGAAGTTCTAAGCTTGGGGGCCATGCTGTCAAGACCAGCTCTGCATTAGCAAGTCGGCACCGAGCCTCGGGAAATGGAATCTGACCTTGAGACTATCACAGGAGTGCCAACCTGTGAGAATCTGGGTATTTATCTTTCTGATTATAGAGGTAGAATCCCAGGGCATTATTTTTCTCCCAAGAACCCTTAATGAAATTCTCCATAATACCGTACATATCAAATTTTTCTTCATAAACAGGTGGAAAGGTAAAAGGAGACAAGTGGGTCTTTGGGACCATGAAAGGTTGCTCAGGGCGAATTCTGACTACCTGTGACTACCTTAGGAATGATGTGGAAACCCAACTCTGCATCTACTAAGATGTCATTCTAAGCTCCAATGTGGAGAGAAGGGGAAGACGGTCTTTCACTTTTTACTAGCCTTTAGCTCTTAAAAGAAAAGAGAAAATAACCAGTGGCCTAATTTAAAGTAAGACTGCAAAGAAAAGTAAAAGCTTATGTTTTTAATAGATTATCATCCAGAAAATGTTTGCCTTGACAGGAAACCCTCCTGTGAACCATCCGATCCCTGACTCCTTCACCCCCCCACCTGGAAGGCAGAATACTTTGTCAATTCTTGTTGGACATTTTCACCCTCACATCCTAATTATGTCATCTCGGCTTCTAAACTTGTTTTAAATCAAGAATGACTTGTTTCCTCTTTCAGGGTAGGTCTGAGTAACTCTATTAGCAGGGCGTGAGAGACTTAGGTGTGCTATAATCCCAGTGCTAAGGAAAGAGCAGAGAAAGAAAGAAGCCAATAAACCCTGAAATAGCCTCTTCTGGGCATGTGAACTTCACAGCCGTAGTGTAGAAGAGTTTCAGAGTTCCTCTATGTAGGACCACGCATTAGCAAACTGACAAGTATGCTTACTCTTTTATGATGGGACGGCAGATAGAATGACACAAGATGGTGCTTAGGAAAAGGGCAGGGACATCACCCAGATGGACCTATTAGAATTAAGATGGGGCAGCCAGAATATAAGGAGGCAACAGCTTGAGTCAGAGTGAAATGGACTCCTTGGCAGAGGGGCCTGTCAGAGGAGGAAGGCAGACTTCCTTTCTCTACAGGGCTGAGGTACAGCACAGATACGGGGCCAGGAGCTTTGACTTTTGATGCTGAGCTACTGAGCCTTGACCTTGACCCTGAGATGTCGATCCTTGAACTTTAATTTGTGTGCTTTCCTGTAACAAGAAGGTGAAGATATTGCAGAGTAGAGAGAAAATAAAAGCAGCCGCCATCGTCATGTGAACACGAGGGGGAGCAAAAAAGGGGGAGCTCTTTGCCTTCCGTGGTGCACAGGTCAACCTGCGGCTGCCTGGGACCCCTCCTGACACACTTTGCACTCACCATCACACTTGAGTCCTTGCCTTGCCAGTCCCCACAGCAGGGTCCCACAGTGCTCACAGAAGGTCGGGCTCTTGTAGTTATAGACTTTGAATCTGTGTGGCATGTCGATCTTGAACCTTTCCTTGTGGAACTGAAAGACAGGGGACCTGGCTGAATATGTGTCCCTGGATCCCAACATCTTGTGGCCTCCCAGACGCTTCGCATAACTCGCAGTGATTTTAAGAAAAACATGTGGATCACCAGATGTTTAACCATCTGCCTGTCTGCCACCTCCCTGTGGTGCCTGAAGAATGCAGAGAGCCCTGATGCTTCCAGGCGAGGTGCGTGTGCCACCTGCATGTGTCAAACACCAGGCGACCCACAGTGGATGCTTGAGGCATCAGGCCAGCTGCGTGACCATGTCAGGAAGAGGGGACAGGAATCATTTATTAAAATGGGAGCTAAGGGAACACTGCTCCCATTTCAACAACCGAAGCTGCCCTTCCTATTGCAATGTAAATATTTCCTTTCCTCTTTACCCTGAAGTTAGTGCCTCGCCTCTAAAAGTTGTTAGAAATGCCTCCTCTTCAGGGAAGCATTGCTATGGGTTTATTATCCTGAAAGCCTACCGGGGAAGCAATATCATACCTACTCAGGAAGTAAACAGGGGTGGCCCCAGTTCCCGTTGGGGCAGTGGACAAACGTGTCACATCTGACCTTGTAAATGTGTGGTATCTCGTTTACCCATCCACAAAGTCAAGTCGTCTGTTACTTATTTGATTTGTTAGGATACTGGGCACAGAGCAAGCTAGAGGCTTACCCAGCTTATGAGCTACAGAACCAGGAGAGCCGAGAGCTCGACAGTCAATCAAAGCCCTAGCTGATCCATTTGAGATTTCACAGGAAATGTGGCAACAGGATAGGAGAAACGGGAGAGGTACTTAGATGCACTTACAGGATTTAAAATGTTTTCTTGGAGTTTAAATTCTCTCCTTTAATAAAATTCATTGTGTGAATAACAAGAACAACAAAACAGACAATTTGATTTCTGGTGGGAATATAAGTATTCTGTACATTATGAAACATTCTACTTACTGGTGGCTGAGCATAGTCACACATCTGTCACACCTGAGAGACTGAGGCAGGACAATCTTGAGTTTGAGACCAGCCTGGGCTATGTAGTGAGACTTTGTCTGAAAAACATCCCCCAAACAGAAATAAAAACAAAGCAAAAGAAAACTTATGGTCTTTTCAGGAGTTTCTAAGTAAATCATTTCAGAATGCACATAGTGAAAAGCTTTTTTCAGCAGGTGGCGATGATCTGCTGTTTCTGCTGACACCGGACAGGAGGTGTGCTACAGAATGGCCGTTGCAGAACTGCTCAGGGGCTGGGATATCTCAGCTGCTGGAGTGCTTGCCTACCATGCACGAAATCCTGAGCTACAATTTTAGCACTTAGAGGTGCAAGTAGGAGAACGAGGAGGTCAAGTTCATCCCTGGCTCTGCTGTGAGTCCAAGGTCAGCCAGGGCTGCAGGAGACTGTCTCGAAAACACAACACAAGAAAATAAAAATTTGCCTCAGGATCTACTCTAGCCATTTTCAACCCATTTATTTTAGAACTTATTTGGTATGACATAATACCTATCTGAACAATTAGAAGCTGAAGATTCAGGGCTGTTTCAATGTTGAATAGAGACCCAATGTAATCAAGATATGACAGCTGAAGATTCTTGATCTGGTCTTTCCATAGGAAAACAAAGTAACCACAAGGGATCAGTGAACATCTAAGGTCCTAGGCTGAAGTTGAAAAGGATGCATAAACTATGCTCTGGAAGGCCTAGAGAGATGTCTCTGTGGTTAAGTGCTTACTGCTCTTGTAAAGGACCTAAGTTCTACTACCTGTATCAGGCAGCTCACAGCCACCTGCGACTCCAGCTCCAGGGTATCTGACCTCTGGCTTCCAAGAGCACCTGCTCTCAAATGCACAAACCCACACACAGACACACATACACCTATTTAAAAATAGCAAAAATTTAAAATACACACTAGGTGCTGGAGAGATGGTTCAGCAGTTAAGAACACTGGATGCTCTTGTAGTGGACCCAGGTTCAGTACCCAGCACCAAAATGGTGGCTAATAACTGACTATGACTTCAGTTCCAAGTGATCTGATGTCCTCTTCTGGCCTCCACAGGTATTGTAGACACAGGTATACTTACATATATGCAGACAAAACAATCATATACATAAGAAAATAAAAATAATAGAAAAAGTATGCAGTAGAATTTGAAGGCTTTGTAGGGGAAAATCATGTAAAGTAGCTTGTGTAGAAGTGTTCTACCACTAAGCAATACCCCCAAACTGCTTTATATTTTTTATTTTGAAACAGAGTCTCACTGAGTTGCCCAGGCTGGTCTTGAACTCAACTTTGTAGCCAAAACAGTTCTTAACTTGTGATCTCCCTGCCTCTGTGTCCCAGGTGCTAGGAGCACAAGCCTAGGCCACTAAGCCTTGACTTCTTCTTTCTCCTTTACTGTGATCACTTGAAAGGTTAAATTACACATGTGTCTCATGCTCAGTTTCTATCAGACAATACTGCTTCAGTTTAGAGGTACTAAAGAATCCCACTTGAATTAGTAAGAAATCAAGATATCACCAGAGAAGGAGGTTTACCCTCTAAAACTCATGTCCATTTAACTCTGTTCTGGGATAGCTTATTTTCACCAGGGATTTTCTTAGCCATTGAAGAGTGAGGCTGGTGGTTTGATTTTCTAGAAGTTGAAGGCATCAAATAAAGGGAATGACAATACACTCTTACCATGGTCTCTCTACTGTTGACGGCGGATCCTGTGCACTTAGCTATCACTTTGTCGATACACTTCTTGTGAATCGCTGCATTACATTCTGAAAAGAAATAATGGTAATATAATTTCTGGTTGTCAAGGAACAATTCAATGAAAGAATACAGAGGCTAGAACAAATGCTTTTTTACTTACGGCGACACTGGTAGCCCTGTTTGTTCAGCCCCCTGTAACAAAGCAATGACGGATTTAATTGGATATCTGCATCAACATTAGCAACAGAAACATTTTAGAGGTAGATGAGACCTCTGGGATCCCTTAATCTACAGAGCACTTCTCTGTTTCGTAACCCAGGTGTATCTTTGCTAAGAGGGTATTTAAATTTTGTTACTTTATTTACATTTTATAATTAAACAAGATTAATTTCTTTCCCAGTTTTTGTATTTCCAAGTAAACCTTCAGTGACTCTACTGTCTGATGAGAAGTCACCACAGGATCCTAGCAGCACATTTCTACACCTTGCACTAAAGACATCAAGACGTCTTTAGAAACACATGGCCTTACTCAGCCTAGGTTTCTATGTAGATGAACAAAGACATTTGTAAAGCTTCTTGTTATCTCTTTCCGAGGCCTGTGAATATTTGCAATCAGTAAAGCTCAACATCAAGATGGATTCCCAAGCAGCACTGTTGATGAGAAATTCTGAGTAATTCCAGGAAAACAGGTTCATGAAAACCCACCAAAATCTAGTGACCTGTGTTGTGGATACCCCTTGAAGTGGGCTGTGTGGATTAAAGATTTTGCAAGAACCCAAGGGGAATAGCATCTATCTGCAGGCACAGATGTTGAAAGCATTTCAACCTCCATTCTACCGTAGCTTTTGCTGTGTGGTTAAGCAGATCCCTGAGGCGAAAGCACCCCCCCCCAATAGCTTCATTTAAACAATGGGGCAGGCTTTCCACTGCCAACTGCATCAACGTGGTGGTCGGGGGCTATTGACATGTAAGATTATACAACTGTGCTTAAGCTGATGACAGCCCTCTTCTGTTCTTGCCCTCTTACTCCAGCAGCCTCTCATTTAGTCAGATATAAAAAGAAAGAAAGAAAGAAAGAAAGAAAGAAAGAAAGAAAGAAAGAAAGAAAGAAAGAAAGAAAGAAAAGAAAGAAAAGAAAGAAAGAGAAAAAAAAGAAAGTCCTTTAGGCCTTGTGGTTTAAATCTAAAATGGCCCCCAAAGACCATGTGATAAAAGCTTGGTACAAGCCAGTGGGGCTAATGAAGGTGGTAGATTCTTTAGGGGGTGGCGGAAGGAAGTGAGGTCACCACAGGTACACTTTTAGCCTGGGGTCCCTTCTCTCTTACTTCCCAGATGCCTTAGAGGTGAGCAGTTCTTCCCTGCATGATGATCTACATCTGTAATAATAGGACTGGGCATCTGTGGACTGAAATCCCTGAAACTGTGAGTCCATAAATCCATATGAACCCTTCCTCCTTTAAGTTGATAGTCTTGGGTATTTTGTCACAGTGAAAGAAAGCTAACACAGGACTCTCCTGGAGCGAACATCACTCTTCAGGAGCCATGCAACAAAAAACCTTGACTTGAATCAGAATTTTTTAGACCTCAGTGCTAGTAAGGCCACTAACTACCCATCTACAGTACTTATTCCCCCTCCTTTACCCCCCACAATAGAGCATGCCATGCTTGGCAGGTTAAGAGGATAGGACAAAATGCATAACTCAAGGCTTGGAAGAAAATGTCAAGTTACTGTACCAGACAAATTCATGGCAGACAGAGCAAAATGTGGGCTGGGGGAAGAAGGTGGCTGTGAACTCGTGGCACTTGACGTGGTGGACTTTAGCCTGTTTGATGGCTCCTCGGCGGTGATGCAAGGCAAAGAATCCTTCATTCTCAAATTCGCTCATATCCTTTGTGTCTGGAGAGAGAACAGGGACAAGGGGAAACTTTGTGATTTGACGGTCAGAGCTGAGCGGGGAGGGTAGAGACTCAGCATAAACAGAAGCAAAAAGTACTGAACGTCTACACTAGCATCCCAGGTGCCTACGGGGTGATACCAGCTGCTTTCCTTAATTCTGTGGGATGGAATCACCGTATTGGTGCTCCTAAAGGATTGAAACAGTTAGGTTATTGGCTTTATCTTTTACTTCTCTGAGTTTAGTTTTGAAAACTAGAAATCCAACATTTCAAGTCTAATCCTGGAGAGTGATGTGGTTACTGTTAGCAACATGAGAGGGACATAGCTCTGGTGCCAGGAAGCTTTGCCCAGAGTTTTCTGTTTAGACAAGGCACCGAAAAGACTGACAGAAGCTGCCCAGCCCTTTTTGTGAGGAAACTGTGTTCTTTCTGATGCTGACAGTGATCAGATATACAACCATAGCCTCAACTGGCCAGGTATAAAGGGTCAGAAAATCAACAGTTCCCAGCAACCCTGTGTATTACCTAGTCATTTGCATTAACTCATTAGCTTTGCATACATTTGATCAGCTCTGGGCCCAGGTTACTGTCCATAGCATCCTACACTCAGATCTGACATTTCCCCCAAAGAACTTAAGAAATCTAGAGTGACAGGGCATTGAGACTGCTCGCGAGGGCTGGGCTGATGCTCAGGACCCCAAAGAACACAAAGCAGTAAGGTGCTAAGTAGCTCAGTGGACACCCCAGGGGGTGAGGGGAAATAAGGTGGTCTTGTATAGCAACTTCCTCCATATTGAAACGTTCCCTTTAGGAAGGAGGGAGGAGACTCAGGAGACTCAGAAGTGAAAAAGCTCACATGTCTGGGAAAGCTGAAGCTTCCAAAGTTTAGGAAAAGCCATCCCCAAGGTTACGGACACAGGAGACAGGGGAGGGGCTGACAGGCAGAGCTGCCTGGATGAGGTTCAGAAGGCAGTGTGGACAGCTGCAGGGTTTCCGCGTGCTGGGACGGCCTTTTTGGTGATGCACGTGCCTTTGAGTCACCTCTGGTTTTATAAGGAACCCTTCACCCCAAAACCAACTGGCTCACTAACTTAGACTTTGATGTAACTGTTACATTAGTCTATCCTGAGTTCCCTGTCTGGGCTGAGTAGTGTGTGTGTGTATGTGTGTGTGTGTGTGTGTGTGTGTGTGTGTGTGTTTGGGAAAAGTGTCACATAACACATGGTAAGCTGTAAAGAAGTAACAAAAATTATGATTCTACACTAAAATAAGGATAATAAATTTAATGATCATAATTTGTAATAGGTTGAAGATAGCAAGATCACTTGGTCTTTCTTTTTATGCTTATTAAAAATTTAAAATACATGCTCATCATAGTTCAAAAGCATAAAGAATTAAAAATCTGAAACTAAATTGCTTCCATTTTGGCTCAGCAGTGAGAGGTCTAACGATGAACTTGAGGTAGGTGTCTCTTTGCTAAGGGACCTTATTTTTCCATTGCCAATAGTAACAAGCTAGACAAATGGGAGGACTTTGTGCAGGTAGAGCCCTCTTCCCCAGGAACTCAGCCAAGTCTCCAGGTAGAGTTTAGGATTCATATCTTCTATTGACAGTCATTCATGGTGTAGTTTGTGGCACTCTAATCTCTCAGGGATAGGGAGCTCACAATACTTCTCCACACAGTCCTTCGGGTGGGCTGTGGGACTTGGTCTACTGCTTTCAGGCTAGATAATGGATTATTTTATTTGGAATTAGAAAGGAAATAAACTAGGCTTGGTGAGTGAAAGAGTAAGTGTCATGGGGTTAATCATCTTCTTTGACTTATGAAACAAAATAAACATTTTTGTTGTAACTCATGTGAAAGTCACTTCTAAGTAAAATCTGACTCATTTCTGTCTTAGCTCAGATGCCAAGAAGTAGAATGAGCTAAAGTATAAAGTACTTTCAATTTCTGAAATGACAGTGAGTATTCTGGAACCCTGACTGTATACAATAAATACATCCATCCATCTATGTCTTTATCATCCATACCCATGTGTACACCCTTCTATGTGTTAGAAACTTAAAACCCATCAAAAATTCCAGAAAGGAGTGAATTTCCTTGGCCCTTCCTAGGGTTCCTTCAGCCTTGTTTCCATCATTATAGGAGAACACCTACGTGACAACAGAGACTTTCAGTCCTGTAGTAATGTTTATTTCTGAAGTGATTTGTTTGGCCATTTTCTTCTGTGCAAATGGCTCCCATTTTTTTATTTAATTGGATCTATCACTTGTCTTCAGTCAGTCAAATCCTAATGTTTTTAGAGCATCTCTGAGGAAATTTCTGTGGTAAGTGTTCAGCAGAAATCTGAGATGTTATTTTTAACCTTTGAGTGGCTACAGTGAAGTCAGGGGGACAGGAAGAGCACAGAGAACACACTAGCTAGGAGAGGGAGACAGGAAGAGAACACAGAGAACAGCACTAGCTAGGAGAGGGGGACAGGAAGAGACCAGAGAACAGCACTAGCTAGGAGAGGGGGACAGGAAGAGCACAGAGAACAGCACTAGCTAGGAGAGGGGGACAGGAAGAGAACAGCACTAGCTAGGAGAGGGGGACAGGAAGAGAACAGAGAACAGCGTCTAGGAGAGGGGGACAGGAAGAGCAGAGAACGGGGGCTAGGAGAGGGAGACAGGAAGAGCACAGAGAACAGCGGCTAGCTAGGAGAGGCAGTCTGACTATGGGAAAGAACAGACTCAGTGACAGTTTTGAGGACCTAGGAGAATGAATTGATAAAGACAAGAAGTAGAGACAATTGAAAAATTAAGGATAAAAACTGGATACTGTCAGAGTAGCCAAAAAATAAATATAAAAAGGGGGAGCTTTTGGCACTGACAGAAATCAAGGAAATTGAAGCCAAAAAATAGGAAGTTGTTTAAGAGTTTCAAAAATCTCAGAGAAAACCATTTCAGTAGATTGGGCAAGGTAGAATCCATACTCTTGAGGTTTAGGAATAAAAGGAATAATGGAGAAAGAAAGATGTAAAAACTAGCATATAAGGGCCTGGAGAGATGGCTCAGTGGTTAAAAGCACTGGCTGCTCTTTCAGAGGACGTGGGTTCAGTTCCCAGCATCCGCACGATGACTGACAGCTTATGTATAACTCTACATAACTCCAGTTCTAGGGGAATCTTACATCCTTTTCTCACCTACATGGGCATTGCACAACACTGGCATACTACTCACATATACGCAGGCAAGCTTTCATACAATAAATTTTCATAAAATAAAAATAAATAAAATTTTTTAAAAAACCAAGCACATCAAAACTACAACCGCAAGAAATGCTGAGATTACTGGGAATGTAGCTACGTGGGTAGGGTGCTTGCCTAGCATGCACAGAACCCTGGTTCAATCCCTATCCAACATTAGCATAAATCAATGTTGTGGTACATGGCTGTAATCCTAGCGGGAGAATCAGGAGTTCAAGGTCATCCTTCTATATCAAGGTCATCCTATTTCAAGTTTGAGGCCAGCTAAGCTACCTGAGACCCTCAGAAAAAGAGAAAAACCAGATACTCACAGAGGCAAAAGACTAAAAGAAACCATGTTTTTCAAGATAGGGAAAGAAGGCTTAATATAGGATGTCTCAGAAGGGAGGGAGAAACCACAGAGAAACTGATTCTAGGGAAGAAGTGTGTAGATGGAGCAGAGAGCTGCCAGGCAGGAAGTTTGAGGTCCACAAAGGGAGGGGCCATCTGAGGTAGAGGGGCAGGAACAGAAGGGAGGAGGGGGCAGCTGAGTTCTCAAGTGCACAGACAGGAAGAGGCTGCATCCACGTGTGGGGCCAAGGCCAACCTCCAGAGGGAGGGAAGGGTAAGATGCTGTTAGAAATCAAGAAACAGGAACCTGTTTAGAAGGAAGAGGTCTGTTGGGAGTAGTTATTCTATAGGAATCGAAAGGGACAGAAGAAAATGTGTATCTAGGCAGTTCTTTCCCTCCCTCCCTCCCTCCGTTCCTCCCTCCCTCCCTTCCTTCCTTCCTTTCTTTTGGTCTGAGACAGGATCTCCTGGTAGCCCCAGTTGACCTGGAACTCACTCTGGAGACCAGGCTGGCCTTGAACTCACAGAGATCTACCTGCCTCTGCATCCCGAGTGCTAGGATTAAAGGCGTGAGCCACCACACCCAGCTTATCTAGGCAGTTGTACTGAATGCCTAACCTATGATGAGTCCTGACGTTCAGGGGACAAGTGGTTCAAGCATCGATGTCCTGGGCCTCTGTACTAGAATAACAGGAGACTGCAAGACCCCAGCCACGGAAGAGCTCAACCTGTGAAAATGCAAATTCACTTGAAAAGAGAAAACCTGAACTAAGAAGGCTATTGAAGAGTTCTCTGTTAGAAAATAACTGCCTGGGCAAGTGCTTTCTGCAGCTCCAACTGCCAAGAGACACAGAGGACAAAACAGATTGTGGTAGAAGGGGACACTGAAAGCCGACAGGAAAACATGCCATTGCTGTTTATGTGGGGCCTGTTTGCAGGCATGCAAGTGTTAAAAGGTTATGGAGGACTGCACCAAGGTTTCAGAAAGCCACCAAGGCCTAGCAGCCTATGACGGGGTTGTAGTCTCTTCAAGGAGACCCTGAGAGGCCACTACATGAAGCTGTGAAGATGAAGCCTAAGGAGCAACGGAGATCTCAGAATGCTGGAGATGCCAGGATGGCAGGGTGTCTGACAGAGAGCAAGAGGCATGGAAAGAAGCCAGCCCAAGATGGCGACATGCCCACGCGGCAGAACAGGAGGGATGGGCTATCCAGGTCCCTTGGAAACCAGATGCTGCTACTAAAATCTCTAGACACCAAGCCTGGAGTGAGGTGGAGCCTGGCTTGCTTTGCCCAGTGCTTCTTCGTTATGGCCCCATTCCACTGCTAAAAACCTTATCTTTTAAGACTATACTTTCAGGGATCATTTCTATAGTTTGTAACTAGAGAAGTTTCTCTGACTCTGTAGAGTACCAGAAACCACGAGGAGGAGACGCAGTGCTCCCTCCTGAGCGTGAAGCCGGCTGTTAGTGTTGCTCTTTTGCAACTGCTATTTGCCACTGATGATCGTTCTGCTCTTCCTTTGGGAGAGTCAGGGAGGGAGCACAGTCTGAGTGGGGAAAAAAAAAAAAACTTATCTTTTGATTTATTTTATGTGTACGAGTGTTTTGCCTGTGTGTATGTGGGTGCATCCCATGCACAGAGGCCAGAAGAGGGTGTCAGAGTTTCAGATGTTAACTGCCATGTGGGTGTTGGGAACTGAGCCCAGGTCCTCTGCCAGAGCAGCCAGTACTCTTAACTGCTGTGCCATCTCTCCAGCCCCAGAAGCCATTCTTCTCTCTTAAAATGGTAATGTTTACTCCTTGCTATTTTATATTGGAAGTGTGTAACTTTGTGATTTTCCTGGGGATTCACAGTTAAGAGATGACCTTGACTCTCAGAAAAGATTTTGGGATTTGGAGCAATGTTAGGACTATTAACACTTAGGGGATTCTTAGAGATGAACTGAGTATATTATGAGATGGCCATGGACCCTTTGGGAGGTCAGGGGTGGAATGTTATGGATTAAACCTGTGGGATAGGTTTGGGTGTCAAGTTGAAAGGGATAGACTGTGATGGCTAACCTTCACTGTCAATTTTACTAGATGTAGAGTCACACCTCTGGGAGTGTCAGTGAGGGAGTTGCCAGAGAAGTTTTACTGAGGAGGGAAGACCCACCCTGAATGTGGGCAGCACCGGCCCATGGAACTGGATCTCAGACTGAATAAAAAGGGAAGAAGAAGGTGAGTTAAACAGTGGCGTCATCTTCTCTCTGCTTCCTCAAGGTGGGCCACATCTCAATTTTGAGCCAAAATAAACCCTTCCTTTCTTATATTAATTTTGTCAGATATTTTGTCAAAGCAATGAGATAAGCAAAACACAATTTCACAATCAGACATAAAATAATTAATAACCATGCCTGAATATTCCCAATACTTGGCAAATGTTTTCCCTGATTGAATCTGGGCATATAAGGATTTACATATATTAAAGAAAACATTACAAGTCTCAGAATTAAAACTTACTTCTGGTTGATACAGGTTGATCATACCTAATCCAAAAGCTAAAATCCAAAATACTGAACATTTTTTAGCACAAGTAAGATATAATAACTGGAAAATTCTATACTCTGAAACACTGCATCATGCACAAAATTACTAAAGGTATCATATTAAATTATCTTCAAGCCAGCATAAAACATACATATAAAACATAAAAAGGATTTTCTATTTAGGCTTGAGCTCAAGTCCCAAGAGAATTCATTATCAAGATTCAAACATTTCCCAATACAAAACAATCCAAATTCTGAAGCCCTTCGGGTCATAAGTATTTTGGACAAACAATACTGAACTTGAACTAAAAGTAATTGGTTAAGAACAGTTTATCATCATTAGATCACATGTTCAATCTGTGGCTTAGGATTTTATGAATAGTAGCCTGTGGTTCATGGAAATAGTACTGACAGGTGGTCCCAAGCACCCAGTGCACAGTGCTTATAAGCTGAACTTCTGTGATCCTTTATGCAGGACATGGAACTGAAACTCTTTAGCAATGCTCTTTCCTACCCTTCTGTATTCCTAAAAGGATGTGAGAAGACTAACTTTAAGCCTTAGCATTTTGCCATTAATTTTAAGAAACGTATTTTGTTTCTTGTTTTGTCTTCTAGGATAGTGAAATGCTGGTTATAGAACATCTTTTTTTTTTTTTTTTTTTTTTTGGTATTTTTGAGATAGGGTCGCCCTTCAGTCTCAGCTGGCCTGGAGTTCGCTCTGTAGACCAGGCTGGCCTTGAACTCACAGAGATCCGCCTGCCTCTACCTCCCAAGTGCTGGGATTAAAGGCGTGTGCCACCACGCCTGTCTATAGAACATCATTTGTAATTAGGCATTGTGTACACATACAACAATGTGTTTTTGTAGTTACATGAAATTTCCAAACTCAAATATAGACTATAAAGCACTAAATATATGACTTTACACAATTTAAAAATCAGTGCTATGAGTGTTTTATACTCACATTTTATTATTTCCTTTTTATATTATTTATATTAATTGTATTTATATTATTTATATTAATTAGTATTTATATTAATATTTACTCTATGTTTATTTAGACTAGGTCTTTTCAGTTCATCTCTGTGTACCATTGAGGATATTAACAGAATTCCTTGCATTTCCCTTATCTCCTCATTCTGTTCTAGGGTCAAAACCAGCTGCATCTGAACAGAGGGCAGGCCCTCCTCACCCCCAAACAGGAAGAAGAAACGTCACTTGCCACTCATCTCCAGAAAGTATCTTGCATTCATTAGCACTCGGCCTTGAGGTTTCAGCTCTAACTGGTTGAGAGAAAGAAAGAAACATCAGTCAGGATGTGGGCCAGCCTGAGTCAATGGCATCTTAGCGGGCTGCTTGGTTAAGAGCAGGAGATTTCAATCGAGAAATAACCACTGCTCTTCTCTTTTCTCCATTATCAGAACAGCATAACACCCAAGGTAACATCCTTCTTTTTATGGGAATACCTTTGTCTTTCATTTTACTTGGGGATCAAAATTTACAGAAGGAACTGAAATTTGAAAACACAGTCTGTTTCTCTTGGAGGGTGCCTATCTGAAGAGGTGTAAGAGCGTAGACCTGGGTATTAATCATGATGGAGGCATGGTGGACAGGGGGACTCGCTCTTGGGGGGAATGTAGATCTTGGGTAGTAAAGATCAATCCTGCTTTGAGGGGCTTTCTTGCCCTTACTGTGACCTAGGTTGATCAGGGTATAGTCAATAGAGTAGCCTTTATCTTTCACAAGGAGAAACTTTGGAAAACTACTCAAGAAAATTTTAATTAGATGGTTCTTGGAAGATATATATATATCTACATATATATACAACATGTATTATACATGCATATGTAACTATTAAATTATTTGGTCTATATGTATTTTATATCACCATAATTATATAAGCATTACATGCATATATAAAACATGTATTATAGTCAGTATTATGAAAAAACCTCAGAACAATGACGTTTTTAGACCTTAAGCAGGATTCCCTAGAATGTGATACATAGGAATAAAAAGGCCAAATACAGCCGGGCGTGGTGGCGCATGCCTTTAATCCTAGCACTTGGGAGGCAGAGGCAGGCGGATCTTTGTGAGTTCAAGGCCAGCCTGGTCTACAGAGTGAGTTCCAGGACAGCTGGGGCTATAGGGAGACCCTGTCTTGAAAACACCAAAAAATAAGTAAATAAATAAATAAATAAATAAATAAATAAAAAGGCCAAATATATATGCATGTATGAGTATATATGTATTTGTATATACACATCTGTATATACACATACCTGTATGCATATATATAAACCATCACACTATGCATTAGTGAACTAAATAGAGTAAGCAAAGAGAGTGACTCAAAGGTCATTATCGAACATCACAGCCATAGGTTGTTTTGAATAACTGAAAGAAAACAAGAGACATCCTGTTCACCTTGGAGCTGGATTTGCACTTGCTGCTAAACCAATTCTTGGCCATGTGACTTATATAAGTCACTAAGCTTCAAAGATCTCTGAAAAGCTAACAGTGCCCTACTGTTACAGTTTTATAATGAAATAGCTATAAATTCTCACACAAGTTTAAACACATTTTATAAAGAGAAGTGCTTTAGGAGCTAGAGAGATGGTTCGGTGGTTAGGAGCAACGGCTGCTCTTATAGAGGACGTAGGTTCAGTTTCCAGCACCCACATGGCAGCTAAGAAAATAAATCCTCTTCTGTGGGCATTGCACAACACAGGTGGGCTTATATACATACAGGCAAAACACTCAAGACACATAAAAATGCATTTGAGCATAAGAACAGGCATCATCATTTTCTGATTTGTTAAACAGTAAAAATGGAGACAGAAACAGAAGAAGAGTGAGGGATTAGGGACCCATTTCCAAAGGAAGCTGGAAAGGGGGGTTGTTATAAGGTCAACACAAAATTATCAATATTCAAGAAGTAGTGCGATGGAGGAAATTAAATCAAGAAGCAACTCAAAAATCACATTTTATAATGCATTTGAGGATGAATGGGAAACCATGCATAAGTTGAAAGCCTGGGGCAGCAGAAGGCAAGTCCCAGTGTGGCCTTTCCAAACAAGATGCATGTGACAGGCAAATTTGAGAAAGTCTTTAAAAAAATAAATTTTAAGAAAGCTTATAGCCACAGAAGGAAGAGAAAATTTAAGTTCTAAATAATCTGTGGCCTCTTAAAGTAAAAGTAAACCAAAAAATAACCCTGAAAAAATAATCTAAAGCTTAAAAATGCAAAAGTCCCAACTAGCGGCTGAATGAGGGTGTGAATGCCAGCGCATGCTTCTAACAGTCTCAGACTGCAAAGAAAGTGAGTGTCTCATAAGGAGAAAATGCACACCCGTGCCTGCTGCACGCCTGCGTCTGCTGCACACCTGCCTCTGGTACACACCTGTGCCTGCTGCACACCTGCGTCTGCTGCACACCTGCCTCAGGTACACACCTGTGCCTGCTGCACGCCTGCATCTGGTGCACCCCTATCATCCCAACCCTGGGGAGCTTGGGGCAGGCAGACTGCCAACAGTTCAAAACTACCATGGCCTATACAGCAAGACCTTACCTCAAAAAAAAGAAAAAGAAAGTGGGGGGGTGAGGAAGAAGGAGAAGGAGAAGGAGGGGGGAAGGAGAAGGAGGAGGAGAAGGGAGGAAGAGGAGGAAGGGTGGTAGTTTGGGCTTCTGAGCCTTGAGGCCCATTTTCTCACCAAATGATCCCACAGTGTCCACTACGGTGCTTGCAAGTGAGAGCCTGAAATGGGCTGTGAGCGAGTGTCTCACCCACCTGCTTTAGGGAACTGTCTTTACACACACACACACACACACACACACACACACACACTTTTTATTTTTAGTATTTTTGAGACAGGGTCTCCCTGTAGCCAAGCTGGCCTGGAACTCGCTCTGTAGAACAGGCTGGCTTTGAACTCATAGAGATAGGCCTGCCTCTGCCTCTTGAGTGCTGGGATTAAAGGCTCACTTTACTTTACTTTACTTTACTTTTATTTTATTTTGTCTTTTCAAGACAGGGTCTCCCTGTAGCCCCAGCTGTCCTGATTTTGTCTTTTCAAGACAGGGTCTCCCTGTAGCCCCAGCTGTCCTGGAACTCACCAGGCTGGCCTTGAACTCACAAAGATCCTCCTACCTGTGCCTCCCAAGTGCTAGGATTAAAGGCGGGTGCCACCACACCCGGCTTACATTCATTTTATAGACGAGCCACCAGCTCCCAACAGCCTGCCTGGGCTGGTGAACAGGCAGCTGGACACATTGTCACACATGCTGTCCCCAGAGACTTTGGGCATGTCAGGACCTTAAGGGAGAAGCCTTGTTACCCACCTTTTGTAGGTGCTCCCACAGATCTAGGTAGATGGTGTTTGAATATTCAAAAGCATGGAGATAAGACTGTGGGGAGACAGACTTTGATAAGTGCCCCGTGGTACTCAGGACTGTGGAGGGTAGGGCTGGGGAAGGCTCCTATGGAGAGGGATGTGGGGTGGGCTGTACTCACTGCANTTTCATCCACCTCATATTTGACAAGGGGGCCAAGAAGACACAATGGAGGAAAGACAGCATCTTCAGCAAGTGGTATTGGCAAAACTGGATCACCACTTGTAGAAGAATGAAATTAATCCCCTACCTCTTGCCCTGTACAAAAGTCAATTCCAGATGGATCAAAGACCTCAGCGTGAAACCCAAAACTCTGAAGGCGATAGAAGAAAAAGTTGGCAGCAGACTACAAGACATAGGCATAGGAAAAGACTTCCTAAATCAGCAGCTGCCCAAGAATTAAGGTCGGCAATTGACAAACGGGATCTCATTAAACTCAAAAGCTTCTGTACATCAAAAGAAATAATCAAGGAAGTGAAGAGAAAACCCACAGAGTGGGAGAAAACCTTCACCTCAGATACATCTGACAAAGCATTGATTTCCAGAATATATAAACTACTCAAAAAGCAAAGAAGAAAGAAAACAAATGACCTACTCAACTGATGGAGCAAAGAGCTGAACAAAGACTTCACAAGTGAAGAATTGGAGATGGCTGAGAAACATCTTAAGAAGTGTTCAATGTCACTATTAATTAAGGAAATGCAAATTAAAACCACTTTAAGATATCATCTTACTCTAACAACACTGGCTAGGATCAAGAAAACAAATGATACCAAGTGCTGGAGAGGTTGAGGGGAAAGGGGAACACTCATCTACTGCTAGTGGGAATGTAAGCTTGTACAGCCACTATGGAAAGCAGTGTGGAGAACCCTTGGAAGACTTGGAATGAATTTGCCACCTCAGCTAGTCATACCACTCCTGTGCATGTACCCACAAGACTCATCTTACCACAGAGATACATGCATAGCCATGTTTATTGCAGCTCTCTTCACAATAGCAAGGAGCTGGAATCAACCCAAGTGCCCATCAACTGATGAGTGGGTAGAGAAAATGTGGTACATCTACACAATGGAGTTTTATGCAGCAGTAAAGAAAGACAACATCATGAACTTTGCAGGTAAATGTTTGGAGCTAGAAGATATGCTGAGTGAAGTAACACAGTCCCAGAAAAACAAACGACGAATGGTATCCCTCATCTGTGGATGCTACCACCAATTAACTAATTGTATGGCAAACTGAACAACGTCAATGTGATCTGAAAACAACTGTACTCTTATATTGTAGAATCCCTTAAAAAATAAACAAATAAAGGAAAAAATAAATGAGGTTAATAAAAACAAAAAAAAAAAATAAAAGACAACTTTAAAGAGATAGAAACAGAAAACTGCACAGCTAGGGAAGCCTGACTTATAAAAGAAACACGGACAGGACACTTAGGCAGAAAGTAGAAAATAAACTGGAGGGGACAGGAGTTGGACACTGGGGAAGAGCGTCTGCAGCTTGCTCTTTTCCCCTTGCTTAGCCAACCCCTTCTGTGTCTCAGGCCCAGCTGCAGCTCCATCTCATACCTCACTTACCTAAATTACAGAAACTCTTCATGCCAAATATGGAACACTCTCCAGTTCTTGCCCTTTCTTTCTCTTCCTTCCTTCCTTCCTTCCTTCCTTCCTTCCTTCCTTCCTTCCTTCCTTCTTTCTTTCTTTCTTTCTTTCTTTCTTCCATTTTTTTGGTCTTTTTGAGACAGGGTCTTCCTGTAGTCCCAGCCCACCTGGAACTCATTATGTGGACCAGGCTGGCCTTGAGAGAGAGCCACCTGCCTTTGCGTCCCAAGTTCTTGGATTAAAGGCATGGCCACTATGCCCCATATTCTCCAGTTCTTTCTTTCTCTACTTTCCTAAACAAGTACCCCAGAGGAGTTGGTGTTCCACACACCTAATAAAGGAATGCTAAGTGTATACTGTTGAACAATATTACCTAGACTAGATACGCATGGGCACCTTAATAACATCTTGGCATATCTTTATCCTTAAATATTATCTTAGTGACAGAAATAATGATGTAGGTACCTTCCTAAAAAGTAGTATTTTTTTGAGGTCACAAACCTACAAAAATGTCATTTCTAGGCTTCTATTATCCCCATGTGAAACCTGTAACTTGAAAACTTACTGGATGTTTTTCTAGTATCCAGATTATAGAAAGCAATAGGCAGAAAGACAAAATTTTCTCATTTAGCACAAATGATTCAAATATTTGGAAACATTTTTCTGGGTTATTGAGTAATATAAAGCAGTTTTTACTGAAATATTTTATTTCACTTATGTCCCTCAGAAATTTTCATTTGAATGTTTTATTCTTTCATATTTTAATTCCCCTTTTTATATTTCTAAACATCTGCTATGCAAATAACTCTAACCTTACAACTCAGTGTGGTAATGTGAGCTGTGAGTGACGAAGTTCTTAGTATAAGCTAGAAGTCAGGAGTTCATTATGGCTGAATAAAACATGGGCAAGGGACAGAGAAAAAGCCCATATGGAATGGGTCCTGGTTCTGTCTTCTCCAGTTCAGAGAGACTGATAAGCAGACAACAGGCTATAATGAAGGGAAATAAATGGTATTTCCAGGCTTACCTTAATCATTATATATATATATATATATATATATATATATATATATGCTATATATATATTTTTTATATATATAATATATATNACTGGTGATTTGATAATGATGATGACTCATTATGAACTGTAGAACTCATTCACGAATTCAAATCTTGTTGCTGCCTATGTATGGAGAAGAATGTCTCTTACAATAAATAACAGCTACTGATTTATATATATATGATGATATATATGTATGATTTATATATATGATATATATATCATATATATAAATCATACATATAAATCATCATATATATATAAATCAGTAGCTGTTATTTATTGTAAGAGACATTCTTCTCCATACATAGGCAGCAACAAGATTTGAATTCGTGAATGAGTTCTACAGTTCATAATGAGTCATCATCATTATCAAATCACCAGTGAATAAGTATAGGGAATGTCTTTACACAAGCCAGCATCATCATCCCTTAAGGATGGTAGATTTTGTAGCTACTCCACAGCTAGAACCAGGGGGCACACTAGCTGGGTGTGGTGGCGCATGCCTGTTACTCCAGGTTTGGGGAGGTGGAGAAAGGAACTTTACAAGTCCAAGCTCGGGGTACAGACACTCCATCATGCTCAGTGCTGACAGTTACCCATATCTCTGTCCTCCCATGGTTCTTCCTGCATCTCTCGGCCAGAGAGTAGAGCTCCACAGTTGTTTCTGATATGAGGTCCATGTTTTTACCCTTCACAATGATCTGCATCACTCTTCCCTTGTTGATGTGGGCATCAAAGGTGCTCTCCCAGGGTGGGTACATGGTTGGCTTCTTCTGGATGTACATCTGCCCATTTTCTAGGGAGAGAAAGACACATTCTCACTATTCCTTCTGCAAGCTCTGGAGAATAACTCAATTTCATTTAACTGTGGCATTACACCCCCCCACACACACACTCTCTCTCTTATACCTAATTCTTCTGCACCCAGAGAAATAACACAGACCATCTAGGGCAGAAAGAGTTACAGGGTGATGCCCAGAATTATAAAAGTCCAATGTACATAATTTAAGCAATAGCCGTCAGATAATGACTTTGACTGCAAATGTTCCTTCTCAATCAACAGTTTTTGCCTCATTTTGATAGTGAATATCTGAGCAAATGTGGTGGTTTGAATGAGAATGTCCCCCATAGGCTCTAAGTATTTGAATGTTTTGTCCCCAGTTGGTGGCACTGTTTTAGGAGGTCTTAGATGATGTGGCCATGCTGGAGGAAGGCTCAGAGTTCAAAAAGCCTTGCCAATCTCCAGTCTCTCTCTGCTTCCTGTGCCCACTTGAAGATGGGAGCCTCTGCTTTCTGCTTCTGCCACCATGGCTGTCTGTCATGATGGACTGTAATAACCCTGGAACTGTAAGCTCAAATAAACTCTTCCTTTTAAAGTTCCCTTGGACATGATGGTTCTATCGCAGCAACAGATAACTTACTAATACATCAAATAACCTGATAAAAGTTCTATGGTTGAACATGGTGGTACACACCTGTACCACTAGCACTTGGGAGGCTAAACTGGGAAGGATGGAGAGTTCAATACCAGCGTAGGTTATGTAGTGAACCTGGGGAAGAAAAGGTGGTACAAGTGTCCCATTTAGGGCTGAGCACTCCAAAGTCTCTTAGTCTCTGCATCTTGTCCAGTGTACCCACAGGTCTCTGTATAAATAGCCATCTGCTTCAAGGAGTGGCATTTCTGGTAAGAGCTGTGAGAGATGCACTAATCTATGGATATAATAATATGTCATTAGAAATTGTTTTGGTACTATGCCAACTAAACAAAATAATAGTAGTAGGTTCTCCCTAAGAGTTGTGAGCTGTATAGCCACAGGTTCCTGGCCTTGATAAGAGTGCCAGGTATGGGCACTATCCTGGACTGAAAGACAAAAACCACATGATCATCTCAATTGATGCAGAAGAAGCCTTTGACAAGATCATACAGGGAATAGGACTGAAGGGAATATTCCTCAACATGATCAAAGCCATATATAGCAAACCCACTGCCAACATCATCCTAAGTGGAGAAAAATTGGAATCATTTCCCTTAAAGAGGGGAACCCAGCAAGGCTGCCCCCTGTCACCACTCTTCTTCAATATAAGTGCTTGAAACACTTGCTAGGGCAATAAGACAAGAGAAGGAAATTAAAGGAGTACTAATTGGAAAAGAAGTTAAGCTAACCCTTTTTGCAGATGATATGATAGTTTACCTAAGGGATGCTAAAAACTCCACCAGAAAATTTCTAGAAATGATTGAGTTTCAGTAAAGTGGCAGGATACAAAATTAACCTGGAAAAATCAATAGCCTTTCTTTATACCAACAATAAACAAGTGGAAAAGGAAAATAAGAAGACCTTCCCACTCACAATAGCCTCAAAAATAATAAAATACCTGGGAACAAACCTAACCAAAGACAAAAATGATCTCTACAACAAAAATTTTAAACCTCTGAGAAAGAAATTGAAAATGACATCAAATGATGGAAAGATCTCCCATGCTCATGGAT
This sequence comes from Rhizomys pruinosus, assembly GCA_009823505.1. NCBI lineage: Eukaryota > Metazoa > Chordata > Mammalia > Rodentia > Spalacidae > Rhizomys > Rhizomys pruinosus. The sequence goes on from VZQC01003386.1 coordinate 576,967, forward strand.
TCGAAAAAATTAATATAGTAAAAATGTCCATTTTACCCACATTGATATACAGATTCAATGCAATCCCAAAATCAAAATCCCCATGAGCTTCTTTACAGACTTGGGAAAAAAAAATCCTTAAATTCATATGGAAAAACAAAACACTCTGAATAGCTAAAGCAACCCTGAGTGAAAAATGCAAGTATGCTCTACCATACTTCAAGCTATATTACAGGGCCATAGTCATAAAGACAGCCTGGTACTGGTACAAAAACAGACCCATTGACCAATGGAACAAAATTGAAGATCCAAACTTGAGCTCATACAATTTCATCTACTTCATATTTGACAAAGGGACAAAAAAAACTCAATGGAGGAAGGATAGCATCTTCAGCAAATGGTGCTGGCAAAACTGGATCACCATTTGTAGAAGAACAAAATTAAACCCCTACCTCTCACCCTGTACAAAAATCAACTCCAAGTGGATCAAAGATCTCAATGTAAAACCTGAGACCCTGAAGGTGATAGAAGAAAAAGTTGGTAACAACCTACAAGACGTGTAGGAAAAGACTTTCTAAATCAGACAGCAGCTGCACAGGAAATAAGGTCAACAGTTGACAAATGGGACCTCATCAAACTCAGAAGCAGCTTCTGTACAGCTAAAGAAACAATCAAGGAAGTGAAGAGAAAACCCACAGAGTGGGGGGAGGAAATCTTCACTAGTGATTCATCTGACAGAGCATTAGCATCAAGAATATATAGACTACTCAAAAACCAAAGAAGAAAACAAATTACCTACTCAAAAGATGGAGTAAAGAGTTGAACAGAGACTTCACCCAGTGAGGAAGTAAAGATGGCTGAGAAACATCTTAAAAAGTGTTCAATATTGCTGGGCTGGAGAGATGGCCTAGCGGTTAAGAGCACCGACTGCTCTTGCAGAGGACCCGGGTTCGATCCCCAGCACCCACATGGTGGCTGAGAACCGTCTGAAACTCCAATTCCAGGAGAACTCCAGTTCCAGGGGAATTCGACACCCTCTTCTGACCTCCGCGATATTGCACGACACGGGTGCACAAACCTGCATGCAGACAGTACATTGATACACACACAGAAATAAATAAAAATAAAAAATTAAAAAAAAGTGTTCAATATCATTAATAATTAAGGAAATGCAAATTAAAACCACTCTCAGATTTCATCTTACTCAGATACGACTGGCTAAGTTCAAGAACACAAAAGACACCAAATGCTGGAGAGGTTCTGGGGAAAGGGGAACACTCATCCACTGCTGGTGGGAATGTAAACTTGTATAACCATTATGGAAAGCATTGTGGAGAACCCTTAAAAGACTCAAAATGAGCCTACCACCTGACCCAGCCATACTACTCCTGGGTATATACCCACAAGGCTCATCCTACTGCAAAGATACATGCACATCCATGTTTATTACAGCTCTCTTCACAATAGTGAAGAGCTGGAACCAACCCAAATGCCCCTCAGCTGATGAGTTGATGACAAAAATGTGGTACATCTACACAATAGAGTACTACTCAGTGGTAAAGAAAGATAACTTAGGGCTGGAGAGATGGCCTAGCGGTTAAGAGCACAGACCTCTCTTGCAGAGGACCCGGGTTCGATCCCCAGCACCCACATGGCGGCCGAGAGCCGTCTGTAACTCCAGTTCCAGGGGAATCTGACACCCTCTTCTGACCTCCGCGGTATTGCACGACACGGGTGCACAAACCTGCATGCAGACAGTACATTGATACACACACAGAAATAAATAAAAATAAAAAATTAAAAAAAAGTGTTCAATATCATTAATAATTAAGGAAATGCAAATTAAAACCACTCTCAGATTTCATCTTACTCAGATACGACTGGCTAAGTTCAAGAACACAAAAGACACCAAATGCTGGAGAGGTTCTGGGGAAAGGGGAACACTCATCCACTGCTGGTGGGAATGTAAACTTGTATAACCATTATGGAAAGCATTGTGGAGAACCCTTAAAAGACTCAAAATGAGCCTACCACCTGACCCAGCCATACTACTTCCTACTGCAAAGTTACATGTACATCCATGTTTATTACAGCTCTCTTCACAATAGTGAAGAGCTGGAACCAACCCAAATGCCCCTCAGCTGATGAGTTGATGACAAAAATGTGGTACATCTACACAATAGAGTACTACTCAGTGGTAAAGAAAGATGACATCATGAACTTTGCAGGTAAATGGATGGAACTCGAAGCCATTCTGCTAAGTGAAGTAACACGCCCCGAAAAACAAGTGGTGAATGGTCTCCCTCATTTGTGGATGCTAACACCAAATCCTCAGATGAAAGGCAAGCTGAACAACATTATTGTTATATTTCTGTTTATCTGAAAGCAACTATGTTATTACAATGTAAATCTCTTTTTTTTTCTCAGAGTGGAAAGTATGTATTCACATTTTAGAGTAATATAAAATGAAAGGAGGAAAATGTGAATTCCTAAATATAAAAAAAAAACAAAACTGAGTTCATTATCATTAGCAGCTCTTGTGACTGGTTTCCTTGTTGTGGTAGATGAGACTGTTCTGGCAAACCTGGCAAAAAAATAGATGCAAAATCAGACAAGGTCATTTCTTCTAAAGTCAATAATGAAGAAAATACCTTGGAGTCACAAACCAGGGTAACAAATGAAATAGACCCAGATGGAGTCTTATCAGAAATGGAAAACTTACCGAAGACAAATCCTACAAAAATGAAAGGGAAGATTTCCTTTGCACCCAAAGATTTTATGTTTCAGCCACTGGATGGTCTGAAGACCTATCAAGTAGCACCCATGACTCCTAGAAGTGCCAATGCTTTCTTGACACCCAGTTATGACTGGAACCCAACAAACCTAGAAGATGTGATAACTCAGGATGCTACAAAAGAATTCTTGGCACAAAAATCTACAACTTATTCTACCGATACACTACAGCAAGATTCAAACAAACCACAACATGTTTTGGATTCTCTCGCAGTTTATAGCAAAGAACATGGCTTAATTCAAAAGGAAGTTACTACTAAAGATTCAAATTGCCTTTTGAATAAAGAAGTCACATCACTCGAAGTAAATGGTCAAGTGTCTCAACCCCAACATGATGTGCCATATTTCAGAAATAGCCTCCAGTCGGAAACGGAAACGAAACTGCCTTGAGTGGGACAGGAAGCTGGAGCTGGACATTCCTGATGATGCCAAAGATCTTATTCGAACAACAGTTGGTCAAACAAGACTCCTTATTAAGGAAAGATTCAAACAGTTTGAAGGACTGGTAGACAATTGCGAGTATAAACGGGGTGAAAAGGAGACTACCTGTGCAGATCTGGATGGATTTTGGGACATGGTTAGTTTTCAGGTAGATGATGTGAACCAGAAGTTCACAATCTGGTCAAACTTGAGCAGTCAGGATGGCAGAACATGAATAAGCCAACGAAAAAGGTCGTTCAGAAAAAAATCACCCCAGGCATACCAAGTAAATCAAAGCAAGATGACGGTGCCCGGATTGCAGCTAGAAACCGTCTAGCTGCCATAAAGAATGCAATGAAGCAGAGACTTAAGCAGGAAGAGCACACTGAAATGGTGGCTGCAGAGATACCCAAGGAAGTTGACAAAATAGTGTTTGATGCTGGATTTTTCAGAGTTGAGAGTCCTGTTAAGTCATTTTCAGTACTTTCCTCTGAACGTCGTTCTCAAAGATTTGGAACACCTAAGTCTGCCAGCAAAGTTGTGCCTGAGAGCAGGGCGAAGGTGGACCTTCTAAGACAGAGGGTATCACTGCAGAATCCTGCTCCTCAGAGCAACCAAAGTGAACAGATTGCTAAGACTGTGTTCTCAAATACTCTTGAAAGCAGGTACAACAGAGTAGAAGATGCTCAGTGTCCTGGGTTACAAGAATTAACTGATGTAAACCATGATGCAAATAAGATAAATTTCAAGATGGATTGTTTGCCCAGTGAAACAGTGAGCTTGCCTCCTTTTGCCGGTATAGCAGATGAGAATAACATGAACCAAAATGAAGCAGCTTCACGTGTTTTGGAAGAAATGGACCAAAATTCTTCAGTCACCTCCCAGGATGTTGTGATGAGTAGTCCTGAGAAAAACATCCCTTTGCAAAATAACATCTCACAAGAAGAAGCCAAAACTTCACCATCAGTACCATTTGGTAAAAGTCTCACTATTGAATGCTACCTTCCTGATTCACCGGGCATGGGCTGTGCTAATCACAGCCCTCAGCTGGAAAGCAGACACCAGGATCGTGCCAGAAACCTCTCCTTCGGTGGTGACCTCATTGCCTTCTCACCACTGAGGCCTTCCAGTTGAGAACAGCCATATTATTAATGCTTTGCATATTCTCAAACTTGGAAATTTGAAGAACATGCACTTGTATTCACTTCTATTTGGTCCATTTACAGTATATTACATAATTTTTAATATTCAGTGTTACATTAAAAGATTTTAGATGTACTGTTTGTTAAGGGGTGTTTCATGTTAATTTAAACATTAAACTTTGACAAAAAAAAAGACTGAGAGAAAGATGCAGGATAGTTATGGCAGAGTGCATGATCTGGGATGGGGTAGGGGAAAGGGGAATGTGTCTAAACTGAACTGAGAAATGATGTCTGAAATACACAAAACATCAATAAAAGCATTATACATATATAGATATATGTATGAAAATAAATGACCCAATTACAAATTGGGGAACTAAACAGAATTCTCACAAATGATGAAATGCAAATGGCTGAGAAATATTTTTTTAAACATGTTCAGGGGCTGGAGAGCTAGCACTTAGTGATTACGAGCACTGGCTGCACTTGCAGAGGACCCAGGTTGAGTTCCCAGCATTCATGAGGTTGGTAACAACTATCCATAACTCCAGTTTCAGGGCATCCAACACCCTCTTCTGGCTCCCACAGGCATTGCATGACATGAGTACACTCACATACATGTAAACAAAACACTTATACAGGTAAAAAAATAATCAAAAAATTTTAAATGTTTAACATCTTTTTCCATCAAGGAAATGCAAATTAGAATTACTTTGAGATTTCATCTTATGCCAGTCAGAATGGCTAAGATAAGAGAAAAACAAAGAAAGAAAGAATGAAAGAAAGAGAGAGAGAGAAAGAAAGAAGAAAGAAAAAACAAAGGATGACAAATTTGATGAGAATGTAGAGAAAGGGAAACACTATCGCTGCTAGTGGGAGTGGGAACTGGTAAGGCCAGTACAGAAATCAGTGCGGAAGTTCCTCCATGATCCAGCCATACCACTCCAGGGCGTACATCCGAGGGACTCTACCCTACTGCACTGCTGCTCTGCTCGTAATAGCCAGGAAATGGGAGCAACTTAGACAGTTGGTGAATGGACAGGGAATATGTGGCACATTTATACGATGGGATAGTCAACTGTTAAGAATAATGAAATTCTGAAATTTACAGAGATTGATGCTTTAACTTGAGAGACCTGCAAAGGTAATACCAGACTTTCGAGGGTGGGCAGGGAGGCAGGGGCCCTGGCCGCTGGAGGAAGAGCCATAGCTGCGCTGATCTCCTTACATGAATCCCAGAAGCCACGAGGTGAAGGGACAAGAGTTCAACAACTACTGGAGCGTTCTTGACCCACCATAGGACCACACCCTTAAAGAAAATGGAGTCTCTCAGCCCTAGAAGCTATGACCTGTCAGTCGGTTCTCAGCTAAGGGTGGGCATTTGCAAGTCCTCCTGAAGGGGGAGATTTTTATAGCTAGGTTAAAAAAATAGTGAATTTCGGGGCTGGAGAGATGACTCAGCAGTTACACACACAGTGGCCGTTCTTGCAAAGACCCAGATTTGAATCCTAGCAGCCACATGGTGGCTAACAACTGTCCATAGCTCCATTTCCAGGGGATCCAACACCCTCTTCTGTCCTCTGTGGGCACTACACCACACAGGTGTACTTGCATACACATAAAATAAGAATAAAGCAAAAAAGTTTTTAATAGTAACTTGGCCATTTGGAAACCAATGGCCACATTATGGCCCCGTCTGAAGCCTCCCCCCCCAAACTCTTCACTGCCACTGGGGCCATTCCCCATGCTAGAAGGGCAGAAATCCAAGAGGCAAACCATTTAGTCCATATTTTCATTGACTGAGTTAGAAACTGCCTAAAAAAGCACACCAGAACTCAGAATCCTGCTGTAGTTTCATTTGTTGCTGTGATAAAATATCTGATGATCTTATCCAGCTATGAAGTCTATGAACTGCAATGCCTGGCCCAGCAAATAATCTCTATTGGGGCAAATGTGGCACTTTTATCTTAAAGGTAATCAATAGCTATCTAATTGGACTTAAAGCCCACTCGACAGGGGAGGACTCATGTGTGGTACTGTAAGCAAACCAAATACAGGTAGAGAGATCACAGATCCTATAGAATAAATCTACTTTTGTCACATCCCTTGACTAATAATTTCTTACTATATTCTAAATACATATCCTTATATTTACAAACAAGTTTACCTCTCACCACTCTCAAAGAAGTTTCTTTTTGCAATGAACGGAGAGTATTACACAGTTCCACAACTGGCAAAACACAGAGAATGAGTGACTGTGAGGTGCCCTAAACAACACATCGACAGTGCAACTTGTACACCTAAGACTCAGAGAATACAGTGGAACTGGACAGAAGTAATATTAATGCATCTCTCAACTCTCACCAGCTAAGCTTTGCTCATGAAACAGAGTTTTCCAGACAGCCGTGAAGTAATTCATATGAACTCACAGTAACAGAAACAGGATGTACAAGATCTATGCAAGCTCAAACTAGACAAAATCCCAGCATAGAAGTGGGGAACTTCCTTAGCTGAGGAACTATTGGCAACCAATAACTACTGGGAGAGGGAGAGTTGGTTTTCTTTAAGGGTGTGAGGCTAAATGCTTTAACCAGGCTTAGTGGATGAACACACACTGCAGGATATTTGGGGACACAAACTCGATTAGCTAGGCCTTAATATATATGACAAAGTACAAGAAATCTGGTGGGGGGCTATAAGAGGGTACAGATAGGGGGAGGTCTAAATGTGATCAAAATATATTGTACAAAAAATTTTTTAAATTCCATTTGTGGTTTGAATGAAAATGTGTCCCATAGGCTCCACGTATTTGGACATTTTGTCCTCAGTTGGTGGTGCTGTTTTGGGAGATCTTAGAAGGTATGAGCATGCTGGAGGAAGCTCAACACTGAGGGTGGGCTTAGACAGTTTCATCTCAAGTCTCTCTCTGCTTCCTGTGCCTGCTTGAAGATGTGAGCCTCTGCTTTCTGCTCCTCTGGCACCTCTGGCCACCACGCCTCCCTGCCCTGATGGACTCTAATTCTCCTGGAACTGTAAGCTCAAATAAAATAAGTTCTCCTAGTCGTGGTGGTTCTATCCCAGCAACAGAAAAGTGACTAATACACCATTATCAAAAGAAATCATGAGAAAAAGTATCCTGACCAAAAGCAATTCAAAGGAGAAAGAATCTATTCAGCTTACAATTTCAGGATATGGTCTGTCATTGAGAGGAAGCCATGGCAGGAACCCAAGCAACTAGTCATATCACATCTACAATTAAGAGGAGAGAGAAGCAAGTGAGGCAGGCAGGTCCACTTGCTCTCAGCTAGCTTTCCCTTCTCTTAAACTGTCTAGGAACCTCGCCCTAATGAATGTCGCCACCCACAGTGGGCTGGGACAGTCAATCAACAAGGTTTGTCCCCAAAGACAAATCCACAGGCCAAACCAATCTAGGTAATTCCTCATTAGGATTCTCTTCTCACCTCTAGAATGAATCAAATAACAGTTAAAACATAACCAACCCATCTGTCTACGTACAGCAAACACGGCCATTTTCAGACTCCAGGCTCATAGCACTGCTTCCCGTTTGTCTCTATTCCCTTGATTCATTCTGGAAAACACAACCTCACACCCCAAAGATGGAAACCTTTTTAAGTTTTACGCAGACACCCTTGAACTTGGAGTCATTTCTTTTCAGAGCACAACCTGAACAAAAATAAAAACTAAATCTCCAAAGTCCACAGGCCAATCTTTTGGAGAGTTTTCTTCTTTTGCTGACAAGGTCTCTTGAACCACATGGCTGATGATATCAAGTTCAAAGGAGAAGGCCGAAAGAAGACCAAGGGGGGAAAACACAACAATAAAAGACTGTCGGGAGGCAAATGTCAGGGAGACCTGAGGTTGTAAAGAGGACTGCATCTAGCAACCCATTAAGTCAAAAGCAGCTTTGAAAGAACTCAGACATTTTCCACTTCAAAGAATCTGTGACATTTGAAGGGGTTTAGGTGGGAGCAAATGGCATTTTCACTTTTAAAACAGGAAAGCAGTCCTGGCAGAAGGGAAACCAAGAGGATTCAGTCTCCTCTGCTTTGATGCACTCTGTGCTCAGAAAGGCTAGAGAGATGAAGTGAGTTATGACGGTGTGGGGGTAGAAGAAGAGAATTTAGAAACCCTAGAATTCTTAGCTGCAAGCACCCAGGTGGAGGTTCTCAGTATGCACCTCAGTTTCCCCTTGCATTCACAAATACTCCGAACCCCAACAGAGACTCTTAGGGTGCTCTGTAGAAAACCATTCACTTCTCCAGCTGCCTCTCCCACTTGTCCTGCCTTTTCTTCTTCTTCTTCCCACCCTCATTCCTCTTTCTGTACGTTGTGGTATCCTTTTCTGCCTGCCTTGGCCCCAGGCACTCACAGCAGACTCTTCATAAATACTTCTTCTGTGAGTAAATTGAGATACCTTCTTAAGCCTGCTTGCCTGGGAATCAGACCGCTCTAAAACAACCTGTCTGTACGGAAACAGCTGGGAAGGTCTTGGGATGTAATAATCTTCCTAGCTTTCCTTCGAAGAGACTTAAGAATTTAGAAATGCACTGCCGGGTGTGGTGGCACACGCCTTTAATCCTAGCACTTGGGAGGCAGAGGCAGGCAGATCTTTGTGAGTTCAAGGCCAGCCTGGTCTACAGAGCAAGTTCCAGGCCAGCTGGGGCTACAGGGAGACCCTGTCTCGAAAAAACAAAACAAAACAAAACAAAAAAGAATTTAGAAATGCAAGTGAGTAGGAAGTTATTAACAAGGGATTTCCCTACCAATAGGTTGGGTTTTGTTTTTTGGTCTTTTTGAGACAGGGTCTCCCTGTAGCCCCAACTATCTTGGAGCTTGCTGTGTAGACCAGGCTGGCCTTGAACTCACAGAGATCTACCTGCCTCTGTCTCCTGAGTGCTGGGATTAAAGGTGTGCACTACCACAACAGGGCTGGGTTTGTTTGTTTGTTTATTTATTTATATATATTTAATTTTGGTTTTTTAAATATTTTATTATTTCTGTTTTATTTGTATGAGTTTTCCTGCATGTGTGTAAGTGCACCTCTGTCATGCAATGCTCGTGGAGGTCAGAAGAGAGTGTTGGACCTCCTGGAACTGGAGTTAGGGATGGTTATTTGCTACCATGTGGTGCCTGGAATTGAACTCGGGACCTCTGGAAGAGCAGATAGTGCTTCTAACTTCCGAGCCATCTTTCTAGATGTGCAATGGGATTGTTTTGTCAGAACAGTCTAAATGAACAAAAGCAATCTGATAGAATTCACACATTTCCCCCTCAGCATCCATTTCCTGTTTATACTCATACCTGATAAAATAAGGCTATTTTATTCCTGAAGGGCAATAGCTAATTATAGATGCTTTCTAATCTTCACCTAAGCTTAGGCAAGGAACTAGCAAGCAATTTCTAGACTTGATCCCAGGATCAACTAGGATTAGACAAGCTTAATTTACCTATAATCATTTAAAATAATCAGTTATTAATATAGGTTATATTAATATAATTTGGCTTACTAGATTTCTTCTCCATTAACCACACACCAGATTTCCTCAAGGTAATATTCTCTTAACTTTGTTTATGTGGGTAAATGAGATGGTGAAATAGACCCACCAGTGGATCACAAGGTTGTAGTTCATCATTCAGCCTGGGCCTTTAAAAAGTGCTGGCCTTGGGCTGGAGAGATGGCCTAGCGGTTAAGAGCGCCGACCGCTCTTACAGAGGACCCAGGTTCGATCCCCAGCACCCACATGGCGGCCGAGAACTGACTGAAACTCCAATTCCAGGAGAACTCCAGTTCCAGGGGAATCCAACACGCTCTTCTGACCTCCGTGGCATTGCACGACACAGGTGCACAAACCTGCATGCAGACAGTACATTCATACACATAAAGAAATAAAAACAAAAAAACAAAAAAGTACTGGCCTTATTGGGCATCAGTGTCCTGAACTGTGACATTCAGAGGTGAGCTTGAAAGCCATGGAAGGTCTTCCCTCCACACCCTCCCCTAGGCAGAGCCTCCTCTCTGACCCCAATGAACTTACCTGATTCAACATACTCTTTGACAAGAACAGCGCAGTAGGGGTTCAGGGCCTCACCCTGACAAGACTGGCAGGTCCCACAGTCAAAGTTGGACAAACCAATTCGAAGAAATGGTGACATGGTTTTTCCCTGGAAAAAACAACGAAAGACAAATGCCATGGGACTCTGAGAAGTCATTTTTAGTGTGCCATCTCTACGTAGACTGTGTTTTATCTCAGATAGCCAGAGCTTCCCATGGGCGCACTATCCATCTGGGCAAATGCTCTGTTTCCGCTTCTGCCATGCGTACTGCCGGACTCACCCCAAACCACAGACTTGCCGACCAGAGGAAGAGCTTTTCTGGAAGTCTGAGCTCACTAGTGAGAACTAAAAGTTAATTCCACTGTGTCTAAGGAAGCTACATTCAATAGCTGCTTAGACAAGCAAACATTTCCCAAATTTCTACTTCTTTTTTTCTTCTAGTATCTAAGAAGCACAGTAACCAGAAAATGAGTTCATAAAGAGTGAGTCTATTTTAGTCACCACAACTAAATATGACACCACAGAATTCTTACAGGGTTTATTTATATGTGTCATGGAATTGGTTCTTAGCAGTGAGCAGCTGATTCATATTTATTTTGGATATTTTCAAGATGGTTTGCTCTCATTAGAGACAAGTTCAACACACAGACAAATGCAATTAAGCCACTGAATGCTATGAACCACTTAAAAAAACTCCAAATTATTGACCACTGTAAGATCATGCTTTACTGCCTAAAGAAAGAGCATTTAACAAATGTTAATGTTCCCAATATGTTTTCCCAGAGATTTGGGTGAAAATTATCATAGTGTTGGCTATAAATGCCAAGACTTCATCTGATTCTTTTTTTCTTTTTTCTTTTTTTTTTTTAAATTTTATTTATTTTTGTGTATGAATGTACTGTCTGCATGCAGGTTTGTGCACCCGTGTCGTGCAATGCCTCGGAGGTCAGAAGAGGGTGTCGGATTCCCCTGGAACTGGAGTTCTCCTGGAATTGGAGTTACAAACGGTTCTTAGCCGCCGCCATGTGGGTGCTGGGGATCGAACCCAGGTCCTCTGCAAGAGCAGTCAGTGCTCTTAACCGCTAGGCTATCTCTCCAGCCCGATTCTTTTTTTTTTTTTTCTTAATAGGTCTTGTGTGCATGCACATATGCATGCTGGCGCCCCTTGGAGGCCAGAAGAGGGAGTCGGATCCCCGGGAGCTGGAGTTACGGTCAGTGATGAATTTGTCCCATGTGGGTGCTAAGAACCAACTCAGGTCCTCTGCAATAACCAGAAGTGCTCTTACCCCCTGAGCCGTCTCTCCAGCCCCCTTCATCTGACTGAACACCCGCTGCTCCATCTTTGTTTGCCCTGCCATTCACCTCAACTAAGTTTCTTCTCCTTTATTATTAGTTTCTGCATATGTATATGTGAGTTATGTGTGTTATGCTTGCATGTGTGTAGCTGCATGTGCGTAAGTACAGGTGTACAGGCACATGTGTGTACATGTGAATGCCCAAAGTTGACATATTGATTGTTCTCTACTTTATTTATTGAGGCAGGGTCTCTCTGTAGCTGAACCCGAAGTCTGTCAATCCCAGCTTGTCTAGTGAGCCAGCTTGCCCTGGGCTACCTGTTTCTGTCCCCCAAGGGCTTGGGTTACAGGTGGCTGCTACATTTGATGGGCCTGTATCTTTCTGCTGGGGATTTGAACTCCTGTCCTCACGTTTGTAGGGCAAATGGTTTATCCACTGAGCTGTCTTTTTCCTCCTCCTCCTCCTCTTCTACTTCTTCTTTTTCTTCTTCTTCTTCTTTTTTTTTGAAACCTGGTTCTCTGTGAGATTTCCTGGATCTGAAGCTATCATTATCTGGTATTCGGTGACAAAGTAATTTCCTTCCTTTCTCTCCCTTCTTGAATTATATGTCTGTCCTCATGCTTCTGCTTGAACTGTGTTTGCCAAAACTAACACAACCTGGACACTGGCTGTTTCCTCTGCCTTGGTAGGGAAGAAGAAAATAATTTGGAATAATAAGAATGCAGAAAAGAGAATCAGTAACATAGCTGGAATCTTGGGCCTCTAATTATTTATTTATTTATTTTTGTCACAGGGTGTCATGTAGCCCAGGATGGCCTCGAACTCCAAATGTAGCTGAGGATAACCTTCAAGAGGCTTTCAAGAATGCCTTCACCTGAGTGCTGGCATGCACCACCACACGGCCTGAACCCAGGGCCGTGAGAATGCTGGGCAAACACTCTGCCAACTGAGTTACCTCCCTAGCCTCAGACCTTGTACTGCTAACAGATAAGTTAATAAACCCAACAGAGATCTCCAGCATGCTCGTATGCTGTCTTTCTTTGGATTATTCTTAAGTCTATGCTGAGGCAAATTAAAGGTTTGTGGGAGTTATTGTGAGTTCCACAGATACTAGTGGAGTCTTGATTTCCTCCAGCTTTTGGGAAATCTGTCTAAAGGGGGCAGTAGTCTTTGAGACTTTATTTTTATTTTTATTTTTTGTAGAAACCATATTGTTAACTTAGAGCTAGCCCTCTTCTGGCATTGATTTTAGGGGACTCCTTTGCCCTCGGAAATTTGAATTCTAGGATAGAAGCCCAGCTACGAGATGCAAGTCCTTCAGGAGAATTTCACTGAGTCTTTTCTTTCCTGGGCCACTGGTCTTTCAGATCTATCTCTATTTCTCCATCGAAAAATTCCTGAACTATCCTCACTCATGGGAGCAATTACCCATGTGTGGACGTTCCAGGATTTCATTAGCACAGGTGAAAGTAAGTAACTCATTTCAACTTGACTCTGGAGGGATCATTGACTCAAAAAGCCTGAGTTACAGCCACCCTGACCTTTGGTGATTTGTCACTGCGCTATTTCCAGGCTGGGCTCCTAATCAGGTAACTGCAGTGCTAAACAATACAGCTCAGGGAGAAATGGAAATCTCTGGGTTTGCCAGGGTTTATGTTACAGCATGGAAGGGTTCTATCAGTGTGGAAGGACACTGCAGTGTGTTACCTCTCTCCTCCTCAGGGCCTTACTTAGGTGGCACTGACTTCTTATTTAACAAGCAGTGAAGGGATTATGTGTGTTTTACTAAATCCATTTGCACTGTCTCTCCCACAGTATGTTGACCAATTTACCCCAATTGTGTATGTGTTTGATATCCTAGTCACTATCTCTCTTTCCAAGGGTCTGGTTATGGTGACATGAGCTGACATATGTTTTAACATCTTAGAGGACAGAACTAGCATTTATATGGATGGATACATATATCAAGAACAAAGATCATGTGTGATAAGGACATGGCAATAAAATTAGCAAAGAAGGATTTTGTGGCCTTCCTTTGGAGCTCAGAAATATATACAAAAAATGTATGTGTGATGGAGGATGCCCTGGGGCTAGGCTTCCAAAGCTCTCCACTGTGCCCTATAAACACCAGTCAAGGTCATCTTTACTCTCCATCTATAAACATCTCATGTGCATGGAAGATGATTAATAGGCCAGGCTGCTTTCTAACAAGGCAGGGATCAGAATCACACTTCTTTCTTTTTATTCCATACAAACACACACACACACACACACTCACACTCACACTCACACACACACACACACACACACACACACACGGAATATACTAACTTCCTTTTCTAAGCTCTCCTCCCCCACCTCCCTTCCTTCCTTTCTTTTTTTGCGACTGGGTGTCACTGTGCAGCCTTGGCTGGCCTAGAATTTAATATGTAGACCAGGCTGGCCTCAAACTCTGAGATCCTCTTGCCTCTGCCTCCTGAATTCTGGGATTAAAGGCATGTGCCACCACACCAGACCAATTTGCCTCTCTTTTACTCTGTTATCTCAGTGTCAATGACTTTCAGCCTAGTGCCCTGCTTTGATGTCGCCTTTCTTTTTCTGCCCCACAAAACACTGCAGAATCTCTGTCCCACCCTCTTCTTTGTCATAGTTTAATTCACCTCTTGTTTTACATACCGCAACAGATTATGGTGTTTCTCTCTGTGCGCGTAAGCTTGGTCACTTCTCATTTTGAAATCTCAGGATAATCTTAGGACTGTGCCACTGTTTCTCCATCTTCTTCTCACCTCTAGACTTTTAGTAAAACTCTACCCCGCCCATGGAATATATCTTCCAATTTCACTCCATCCTTCACCTCACAACATTCATTATTCTCCAAGTCACGGTCTCTGTTGCCTCTTGGAAGCCTTCCTTCCCTTCTCCTCTGTCAGCTTCCCATTTACACAGGCCCCTGCCAGGGTCTCAGTTCCCTAGACAGCACTAGATAGCAGCTGCCATGTCTATTTGCCTTGCTAGCGTTTCTAAAGTCTGAGCAGGGCAAATCTTGAGGCTTGGGCTCTGCTCCTGTGTTTCTAGATTTCAACCATCACATGTGGAGTCAGGAGAACCACATCAGCTGTGCCCCTCAACTGACGAGTGGATAGAGAACATGTGGTACATCTACACAATGGAGTTCTATGCAGCGGTAAAGAAAGATGATATCAGGAACTTTGCAGGTAACTGGATGGAACTAGAAGATACCATGTTAAGTGAAGTAACACAGTCCCAGAAAAACAAACGACAAATGGTATCCCTCATCTGTGGATGCTAGTGCCAATTACCTAGTTGTAAGGCAAACTGAGCAACATTAATGTTATATTCCTCATGATCTGAAAACAACTGTGTTCTTATATTGTGAATCCCTTAACAGGTTTTAGAACTAAGCTATCATCTATTTTCAGAGTTAGGAATTTTTGATATATGGGAGAAGGGTATGTATACATACTCTAAAATATGTATACATACCCTCCACCCACTTTCCTCAAAAGAATGAGGAAAAAACTAGTTTGTCATGACATTATGTCTAACCACAGTATTTTATGGGAGTGCTTCTTAGTATTTCTTATACAAGCCTTTTCTAAAAATATTACACAGTAGTTAAAAGTATCAGGCTGGTGAAACTTAGCCTTTCTGGATGCTTAATGACCATACTTAATGCCCATACCAATTTGGCTGAGGATTTTAAGGGATAACTTTGTTCCTTGCCCTCAGAGGTCAACTAAGTCCCAGGGGACTGTGCATGGGGGCATCTCTTGAAATGTCCTGCCAATGTGAGTCACCAGTCTTCCTCTGCAGAGAGGTCTTGGAGATCCACTAATGGGACTTCAGCCAGTGTCCACTCTATAAAGAGGAAAGTCTGCTCATGCTTCAAAAGGGAAGTCTGGTCTAGCAAGACTGACTTTGTCCTTGAGTGGATGGAACTGGTGATTGAAAAGCCAAAAGGATCTAGGAGCTCCCTTCCCCCCAAACCCTGAGTGACCCTGGAGGACCAGATCCTCAACTGACCTTGAGAAAACAAAAACCTTGGTTAATCTGGGCTAACTGTGTGGTCTTAAACATCCAAAAGGAAAGTATAACCAGAAATAAATAAATAAAATGTCCTAGTCCTGAGAAATTGTACTTCAGGTATAACACTTGAGATCTTAGTAAAAAAACAAACAAACAAACAAAAATTAAAAAGAAAAGCACAGTTGTTTTGCCTGTCTTACTGGCAAGTGCAGCTACCCTGTGGCTGCCACTGCTTTTGCCATCCTTCAAAGACATGAGACACAGCTTTTCAACCTTCCAATATGGACTGAAGACTCTTGTCTCTCCAAGAATCCTCCAAAACTTGAGTGCCAGATGAGGACTGCTGAGACATCCAGCTTGTGGACTGAGCTACTACTGGAGTTTCAGCCTCTTCAGAGTATAGACTGCCATTGTTGGACTACCCAGGCTGTATCATGGAGACCAGTATAGGATGATCAAGACAGGATGTGGTGCTTACTGGACCTCATTTGGTGACCCTGGGAAGGGAAAACCCCAGTGTGGAGCACAAGGGCAGAACTGACAATGGTTTGGGCTTGCCAAGGAGGAGCCTTCAAACATGATATCTTTCAGCCTAATAAAAAAAAAATCATAAGCCGAAGATGCTAAAACCTGTGATATATGTGGAATGCATATATGCATATTTTGGAGTGATGCATATTGGAAGGAATAACAACAACAAGAAAAAGACTGGGCCAAAGAACTGACTGAAATGGTGAACTTCTGCTTGAACAGTAAACTTCAGGATCGAGAATTTTGAGAGAGACTGAGAAAACGATGAAAAACACGTTTGGCAGAATGCCTGAGCTCTGCTGGGGTGGGGGAGCAGGAAGGGGGGCACGGGTCTAGATTTGATTTGAAATTTTGTATGAAATGCACAAAACTCCAATAAAAATTGGCTTTAAAAAAAGTAACTTTTTATATCATCTCGTGTTCTTATGTATTTATTTTATCTGCAAAGACACAGGATGGTCAAATGGAACAACAGAGAGACAGAGGTAGTGGGCAGCGGAGGAAACTCACCAGCACGTGTCAGAGACAGAAGACCCGTGCACTTACAACCCAGCTGCTGGAGTTCCTTAACCTCTCTAAGCCTGTTTGCTCATGGAAAGTCCTACCATTGCCATTAGTAATCTCAGAGGGCAAACACACATAAGAAGCCTAGAGTGGGACCGACACACAGTGAAAGCTCAAAAAGTGTTCATTATTGGTATTACAGCTCTGATATATTTTCTAATAACCTCTCTTATCTTTACTGATTTGTATCAAGTAGGGCAAAAGAAGAGGAGAGCACTCTCCTAGGAGCAGATCTTGACTGAACTACGTGACCTCTGTCAGTGAACCCGCACAAAACCCTACCTAGAAAGAAAACCCTGCATAGACCTCCCATACAGCATTTACCACCCTCTAATGCAATCCTGCTGCTGTCAGTACTGATCATGACGGATGTCAGGAATGTCCATCCAATCCTCCATGCTTTTGTTCTCCCAGCAGCAAAATGCTATCATTTACAGGTACTTGAACTTTCTAAAGAATCTTTATTCTTCCAAGCTCAATGTTTTCACCTTTAGGTGTGATCTCATTTGTCTTTGGCACATAGATTTGTTGCTGTACCTGGCCAAGTATAATTGACAGTAGAAGTGATTTATGTCACTGCCCACTGGTAGTGACATACCAACTTGCCTAGTCTGACTCACTCTGCATAAGTCAAATACCCCAAATACTTTCACGGTGTCTCTGAGGCTGTCTACAGACATGAATTTGATGGGAACAAATTCTACAAAAGGAGAAAGCAATATAAGTTCTGTATATTTAAATTTTATCAAGAATTCTTTTTCCTTGCATCAAATTAACCAACAAATAGTATACTTATGTGTGTGTGTGTGCTTGCATGTATGGGTGTATTTACCCTATGTATGTCTTTTACCTGCCAAGATACACTCAAATGTTACAACAGAGTCGCTGAGGAAGTAAACAGCAAAGAAAACTTCCTAATGCTTCCAATAAGTAAAGATAGATATTCCCATGTGTTCAGTGGCTTGAGTTATTTAACCTCTATGTGTGTGTGCACATGTGTGGGTAGGCCAGAGGCTGTTAGGTGTCTTCCTCAATAGATTTCCACCATATGCTCTTTGAGACAGGGTCTCTCACTGAACCTGGAGATGACCAACTTGGCTAGACTGACCGGGCAGCAAGTCCCAGGGACCCTCTTTACTGTGCCTCCCCAGGACGGGGATTACACATGCATACTAACATGCACCGCCTTTTACCTAGGTGCTGTTGGGGATCTGAACTCATGTTTTTATGCTTGCATGGCAAGTACTTTACTGACTGAGTCACTCCCCAGGCCCCCAGCATTGCATTTATTTATTTATTTATTAATGAAATAAATTTATTAGATTAGCTCACAGGCTAGAGGCCAAGTGAGGTACAACAATGGCTGTACCTCACTGGAGAGGTTGAGAATCCAGTAGAAGCTCACTACGAGGCTGGATTTCTCAGTAGTCACAATCTGGCCCTGGAGACATGATGGATCCCTGGAGATCTGCTAGTCTTCAGTCTATGCTGGAATCCAAGAAGTTGGTCACAGCAGCAAGACTCACCAGTGAGAGAGAAGGCAAGTGGCAAAAAGCAAGAGCTCTCTCCTGCCATGGCCTTTTACATGGGCTGCCGTTAGAAAGTAATGCCCACAAGTTAGGGTGGGTCTTCCAGCTTCAAATGATCCAACCAGAAGGTATCTTTCTTTTTTTTTTTTTGTCTTTTTTTTTTTTTTTGAGACAGGGTCTCCCTGTAGCTCTGGCTGTTCTGGAACTCACTCTGTAGACCAGGCTGGCCTTGAACTCACAAAGATCCGCCTGCCTCTGCCTCCCAAGTGCTAGGATTAAAGGCGTGCGCCACCACGCCTGGCCCAGAAGTTATCTTTCTAAATATAGTTAATCCCAGAACCAGTCAGGTTGACACCAAGGATTAGCCATCACAGTCCTCTTTGCTTTTTGAGGTCTAAAAAATTGTACTGAAATCCTGCCAAACACCACCATCCCATTGGTGAACAGTTTACAAATGGATTCCGGAGGCCTGGAAATACAGTGCAGTGGTTAAGAGCACTTGCTGTTCTTGCTGAGGATTCTGTTCCCAGCAGCCACATGGGGGCTAGCAACCATTCATAATTCCAGGGGATTTAATACCTTCTTCTGACTTCCACAGGCACTGCAGGGATGGTGCATTTATAATCATACAAACAAAACATTCATACGCATAATTTTTTTTGGCTGGGATTAAAGGTGTGTACCACCACACCCAGCTCCTATTTTTTTTAATAATCAATGAATTTATTATTTTTTTCTTTTTTTATTATTATTAGGCTGAAAGATGGCTTGTTTTCTTTAAGGAAGTATTCGAAGGCTCCTCCTTGGCAAGCCCAAACCAGCATTATCCTAATACCTAAACCAGGCAAAGATACAACAAAAAAAGAAAACTATAGGTCCATCTGATTACTGAACATACACACAAAAATACTCAACAAAATACTCAAACTGCATATAGACCCACATAAAAAAAAAATCATCCATCACGACCAAGTTGAATTCATACCAGAGATGCAGGGATGATTCAACATATGTAAATCAATAAATATCATAAAACACATAAATGGACTGAAAAACAAAAACCACACAATCATCTCAACTGATGCAGAAAAAGCCTTTGACAAAATCCAGCATCCATTCATGTTTAAAGTTTTAGAGGGAACTGGACTGGAGGGAACATTCCTCAACATAAAGCCATATACAACAAACCCACAGCCACATCATCCTAAATGGTGATAAGTCAGAAGCATTCCCCTTAAAGGCAGGAACCTGGCAAGGCTGCCTCCATCACCACTCCTCTTCAATATAGTGTTTGAAATGCTTGCTAGGGCAATAAGGCAAGAAAGGGAAATTAAAGGAGTACTAATTGGAAAAGAGGAAGTCAAGCAGATGATATGACAGTTTACCTAAGGGATGCTAAAAACTCCACCAGAAAACTCCTAGAAATGACAGAGATGAAGTGGCAGGATACAAAATTAACCTAGAAAAATCAGTAGCCTTTCTTTACACCAACAACAAGCAACTGAAGAAAGAACACAGGAGACCTTCCCAATCACAATAGCTTCGAAAACAATAAAATACGTAGGAACAAACCTAACCAAAGACACCAAAAATCTCTACAACAAAATTTTTAAACCCCTGAAGAAGGAGATTGAAGAGGACATCAGAAGATGGAAAGACCTCCCATGCTGATGGATTGAAAACTTAATATAGTAAAAAATGTCCATTCTACCCAAATTAATATACAGATTCAATGCAATCCTAATTAAAAGCCCCAAGAGTTTCTTCACAGACTTGGAATAAAAATCCTTAAATTCATATGGAAAAACAAAAGACCACAAATAGCCAAAGCAACCCTGAGTGAAAAGAGCAATACAGGGATATCACTATACCAGACTTCAAACTATATTATAAGGGCTATAGTCATAAAAACAGCCTGGTACTGGCACAAAAACAGACCTGTAGATCAGTGGAACAAAACTGAAGCTCCAAACTTGAGCACATACAATTTCAGCCACCTCATATTTGACAAAGGGGTCAAGAAGACACAATGGAGGAAAGACAGTATCTTCAGCAAATGGCGTTGGCAAAACCGGATCACCACTTGTAGAAGAATAAAATCCCTGCCTCTCACTCTGTACTAAAATCAACTCCAAATGGATCAAAGACCTCAATGTGAAACCCAGACTCTGAAGGTGATAGAAGAAAATGTTGGCAGCAATCTACAAGACACGGGGGTAGGAGAAGACTTTCTAAATCAGACAGCAGCTGCATGCGAAGTGAGGTCGACAATTGACAAGTGGGACCTCATTAAACTCAAAAGCTTCTGTACAGTGAAAGAAGCAATCAGTGAAGTGAAGAGAAAACCCACAGAGTGGGAGGAAACCTTCAGCCCTGATACATCTGACAGAGCATTAACTTCCAGAATATATAAACTACTCAAAAATCAAAGTAAGAAAACAAATTACCCACTCAAGAGATGGAGTAAAGAGCTGAACAGAGACTTCACAAGTGAGGAAGTAAAAACAGCTGGGAAACATCTTAAAAAGTGCTCAACATCAATAATTAAGGAAACACAAATTAAAACTACTTCAAGATATCATCTCACTCCAATAAGACTGGCTAGGATCAAGAAAACAAATGATACCAAATGCTGGAGAGGTTGTGGGGAAAGGGGAACACTTATCCACTGCTGGTGGGTATGTAAACTCATACAACCACTATGGAAAGCATTGTGGAGAACCCTTAAAAGACTCAAAATGAGCCTACCACCTGACCCAGTCATACCACTCCTGGATATATACCCACAAGACTCATCCTACTGCAGAGATATATGCACATCATCCATGTTTATTGCAGCTCTCTTCACAATAGCGAAGAACTGGAACCAACCCAAGTGCTCCTCAAATGATGAGTGGATAGATAAAATGTGGTACATCTACATAATGGAGTTCTATGCAGTAGTAAAGAAAGGTGACATCATGAACTTTGTAGGATGGAACTAGAAGATATTATGCTAAGTGAGGTAACACAGTCCCAGAAAAACTGAGTAACATTAATGTTTTATTTCTCTTTATCTAAAAGCAGCTGTGCTCTAGAATGTGAATCCCTTAATGGGCTCTAGAATTAAGCTACTACCTATTTTCAGACTTTATAATTTTGGTACAAGGGTAGAGGGTATGTTTGCATATTTTAGAGCAATATAAAATTAAAAGGGAAAAATGTGGATCCTGAAATATGATTTGGAAACAACATATAGTTTATTTTCAGAGGACATGATTTTAGTACATGTGTGACATACATAAATGCATATGGTGAAACAGTATGGATTGGAGAGAACAACAACAACAACAACAAAAGAACTGGGACAGGGAACTGACTGAAGCAGTAGAGTTCTTCCCCCCGCCAAAAAAAAAAAAATCTTCTGCTTTGAAAACCTTTGAAAAAACTCAGAAGGGGAAACAGGACATGTATGGCAGACTGCATGGACTTGGGAGGGGCGGGGGGCATGGAGGGGGAAATGAGTCTGAATTGAACTGAGAAGTGATGTATGAAATGCACAAAACTTCAATAAAAGATAAAAGAATCAATGAATTTATTTATTTTTCTTTTTTTATTGTTAGGCTGAAAGATGTCATGTTTTCCTTAACGAAGTGTTTGAAGGCTCCTCCTTGCCAGCCCAAACAACCATCAATCCTGCCCTTGCTCTCCACACTGGGGTCTTTCCTTCCCATGGTCAACCAAATGAGGTCCAGTAAGCACCATGTCCTATCTTGATCTTCTTGTACTGGTCTCCATGATACAGCCTGGATAGTCCAACAATGGTAGCCTCTGAAGAGGCTGAAACCCCAGTAGCTGCTCAGTCCACAAGCTGGATAGCTCAGCAATCCCCATCTGACACTCAAGGTTTGGAGGATTCTTGGAGAGACATGAGTCTTCAGTCCATATTGGAAGGTTGAAAAGCTGTGTCTCATGTCTTTGAAGGATGACAAAAGTAGTGGCAGCCACAGAGTAGATGCACTTGCCAGTAAGAATTGAAGACAGGCAATACACAGTGCTTTTTTTTTTTTCTTTTAGTCATGTTACTAAGATCACAAGTGTTATACCTGAAGTACAATTTCTCAGGCCTTACTGATTATTTCTGGTTACACTTTCCTTTTGGATGTTTAAGGACACACAGTTAACCCAGATTAACCAAGATTTTTGTTTTCTCAAGGTCAGTTGAGGATCTGTTCCTTAGGGGTCACTGGGTTTTGTTTTGGGGGGTTGGAGGGAGCTCCTGGCTGTTCAGAGATAGCAAAGACTGTGCTTAGAGGTTCAAATGGGAATAAAATTCCCACTGGGAACCGAGCCAGAGCATGCAATGTTCTGGTAATTAAGCTAGCTAGATTCTGCTTGTGTCCTGAAAATTTCAGGGAAGCAGAATTCAGAAGTAAGGATTAATTTTCTTGGCAAAGGAAACTTTAAGCACCATATCATTTGGGCTGTGGCATGGCCACTGCTTGCTTTTTTTTTTTTTTTATTGATGCTTTGTGTGTTTCATACATCATTATCCAATTCAGATCAGGCATATTTCCCCTTCCCTTCCCCCCATCCCATCCCACCCCATCCCAGATCACACATTCTGCCATGACTGTCCCGCATCTTCCTCTCAGTTTTTTTTTTCCATTTTTTAGCAATAGGTGTTAATTTATGAGTACAAGCATCCTTCATGCAAAACCAATCTGCAAGCAGCTGTGCCCAAACCCACACAACCCCTTGGTCCCACCATCCAGCAGCGGGGGGCTTGTATGTTCAATCAAGTTGATCAAATGAGTGTCCAGGCTACATTGCTGTAGGTTCACCGTTCACCCCAATCACAGCCCTTACATTCTACCACGCTTGCTTCTTTTAATCAGCTTTGCAGTGAGAACTTCAGATACACGGACAGGGCTAGCTCCATCAACAAATCCCACTTCATTATCCATTCTAATAGATGGTTGAATGCTAGGTTTGTATTCCTTTTGTTATTATATATTTCAATGGTTGTTTAAAAATACCTCCGCGGCATTGCATGACACGGGTGCACAGACTCGCATGCAGACAGTACATTCATACACATACAGAAATAAATAAAATTAAAAATTAATACTATCTTTAGGGGCAGGTGAAATGGCTCAGTGATTAAGAGCACTTGCTGCTTTTCCACAAGTCCTGAGTTTAGTTTCCATGTCTCTAGCTCCACGGGATCCAAAGTCCCCTTTTGGCTTCCATCACACACACACACACACACACACACACACACACACACACACACAAGAGCAGAGCACAAAGATTTGAAAAAAAAATGCAGTTTTGCCAGGAAAATAGACACATAAGACAAAGAAGTTATGGACACATTAACTATAATTTCTGCAGAGAATGTTACCATCAAAAACAAGCTATGCACCTTGCAGTGGGACAACAGGGAAGATGACCTGAAGACAAGAATGCTATCAAAAGCTCCACCTGAAAAATCCCATTAAAAAAAGAGTTGGGGCTGGAGAGATGGCTGAGCGGTTAAGAGCACTGGCTGCTCTTGCAGGGGACCTGGGTTTGGTTCCTAGTGCCCACATGGCACCTAAAAATGATTTGTAACTCCAGTTCCAGGGGATCTGCCCCCCTCTTCTGCCCTCCATGGGCACTGCATGACACAGGTGCACTTACATACATGCAGGCGATACATTCATAAACATTAAAGAAAAATACATAAAATATTTTTTAAAAGAAAGAGCCTTGGAAATGCATGGCTTGAACAGGCCACCTAGTAAACTGCTGCTCCGGGTTCAAACACGCGGCACTCAGAGCCGGGTCACAGATGGAGCTGGCAGCGGAACTTGGCAAGGTCCACCGGGTGCTGGTTTTGCAGACACGCAGAATGTAAGAGGCATTCGCCAGGTTCCAGAGAAGAGCCTGTGAGGCTACGCAATGTGTATCAGGCTCAGGTTCCCTGCAGGGATCCCCAGACTGCATAAATCAATGAAGATACAATCTAAATAGCAGCGCTCGAGATGAGAGGAACATGGGATGCTTTTGAGGAAAGTGGAATAGATCCAGGCAAAGAAAAGGGCTGCCAACGGCCAGCCT
Source organism: Rhizomys pruinosus (assembly GCA_009823505.1). NCBI lineage: Eukaryota > Metazoa > Chordata > Mammalia > Rodentia > Spalacidae > Rhizomys > Rhizomys pruinosus. The sequence continues at coordinate 601,427 of VZQC01003386.1, forward strand.
CTAAAGGTGGGGATCACGCCCTTCGGGGCTCAGACATGCCGTTCGATTAAAGGTGGGGATACTCACGCCCATCGGGGCTCAGACATGCCGTTCGATGTGCTCCAGGTCCTAGAGCTACAAGACTTAGTATTTGCCCTGCTGGGTTTCCGTCTCACCTCAGTCCAATCTTTCTTTCCTATCCTCCTGTTCTTCCTCTTGAAATGGAAGTGTTTACACCACTGCATATTGGAAGCATGTAACTTGCTTTCTTATCTTCCAGGAGCTTATAATAAAGACCTTTCTTTGAGATTTGATATCGATTTTGGATATCTGAACAATGTTAAAATTGTTGAGAAAATGAGGACTCTTCAAGTCCCATTAAATGTACTTTGCATTATAAGCTGGCCAGGGGCCTTTCTGGATCAGAGGCAGAATGTTATGGCTTGAATGTAAAACATATTGTGCTGCAGTGTTGAAGGCTGGGGAGCCTTGGGTAGGGCTGGCCTGGTGCAGGTAGGTCCCTAGCCTAGGACGTGAAGGTTATACCCAACCTTAACTCTGGATCTTTGCATTCTGGCCTACCGAAATGTGAACAGCTCCCAGACATGACTGGAGGCATGCTTCTTCTGTGTTAATGGACTGAAATATCCCTGAAATCAAGAGCTCAAATAAACCTTCTTTCCCTTAAGTTGTTTCTGTGAGGCATTTTGGTCATAGTTGTGCAAAAGAAATGAATACAATGTGCACATCAAGGGAAGAAAAAAGGCAAATTAAACTGCATCTTACAAGGTTACCATTTCTTTATGAAACAGAAAGGGCTCTTAGGTAAAACCAACTGAGAAATAAAGTGACACACTAGTGCCGAAAATAACATGTAATAAAAAGAAATGTGCTAGGAGTGTGAACAGGAGATAGTAACTAGTAAAAGTTACACAACTGCTACTCAGGCTCATGGAGGGGACCACCGCTCCTGATTGGCAGGAGGAGACCAAGCCTCCACATTCACTAGAGGACCACTGTTCCCGCTGTAGATCTCCCCCTACAGACCCTTCTACACCTTCACCCTCCACACCCTACCCTCACTCCTGGTGACCAGGAATTAGGGTCGAACCCTGGGAGCTGGAGTGGTTATGGCCTCTTATAACTGGAGTTGTGGTCTCCTGTGAGCTGGACCTATGGTCTCCTCACATGAGCCTGAAGTTTTGGGCCCCTATCATGAGAAGGGGACCCCTGAGAGAGTACTGTTGTGACTGGAGTGTATTATACATGTGAATGAAACTGTCAAAGAATAAATTAATTAAAAAACTTAAAACAGGCTGGACGTGGTTGGTGCATGACTTTAATCCCAGCAGTCGGGAGGCAGAGGCAGGCAGATCTTTGTGAGTTCAAAGCCAGCTTAGTCTACATAGTGAGCTCTAGGCCAGCTGGGACTAAAGGGAGACCCTATCTCAAAAAGACCAAAAAAAAAAAAAAAACCCCAAAAAAATAAAAATTAAAAAAAGACACACACCACACACACACACAATATAATATAATATAGATATAGATAGATATATAATATATATATAGTTAAACGGGAAAAAAAAAAACATTGAAATGTTTTCTACTAAAATCTGAGGGACAAATCTTGGATTTGTATTGAGAATTGATAACCAAGAATTCCTAAAAACAATTCTTGTTCCAAACAAATTATACTAATTTGATCAGTGACACATCCCATATGTTTATTAGACAACTATTTTTTCCCTTTTTTTCTTTAACTGCACAGACTGTGCTCTCCCTCTGGCTCTACTGGCAGCAGAGCAGAAGGACCATCAACGTCAGGAGACCTGCTTTACAGCAACTCTCAAGCCAACTTCACGCTCAGGAGGAAACACTACGTCTCCTCCTCGTGGTTTCTGGTACTCTACGCAGTCAGAGAAATTTCTCTAGTAACAAACTATAGAAACGATCCCTGAAAATATAGTCTTTAGACAACTATTTTTTCTTTTTTTTTTTAATTTTTATTTATTTCTGTATGTGTATGAATGTACCGTCTGCATGCAGGTTTGTGCACCCGTGTCGTGCAATGCCGCGGAGGTCAGAAGAGGGTGTCGGATTCCCCTGGAACTGGAGTTCTCCTGGAATTGGAGTTACAGACGGTTCTCAGCCGCCATGTGGGTGCTGGGGACCGAACCTGGGTCCTCTGTAAGAGCGGTCGGCGCTCTTAACCACTAGGCCATCTTTGCAGCCCCTAGACAACTATTTTTAAATGAAGTTCTGACTTACTTCCCTGGAGCCACAGAGTACATAATCATAATCTCAGTTTCTTACAGTGTTCTCATGGTTTGGATGTGACATACCCCCTGCAGGCCCAGGGTTCTGAATGCTAGGGTCCTGGCTAGTGATGCTGGGGAAGCTTTGGGAGATGGTGCCTCGCTGGAGGAGCAGGAATGGACTATGTCTCTGCCCCCAGTCTCCCTGCTTCCTGATCTACTGAGATGAGGAAAAACAGCTGCCTCTCTTGCTACCACAGAGCAGCTTGGCACAAACCCTTCCCTGCCATGCAGACTGTGTCCCCTTAAGACATGAGCCAGAATGGCCTCTCCTTCCTTAAGCTGCTTCTTTCAGGAATTTGTCACAGTAATGAGAAAGGTAATTAATACCAGGATTATGTCACAACCCCACCACTAGAAATTTCCTTGAACTATACAACATCAGAATAAAAGACTCTAGAATTTTTAAAAAAGTTATAGGACTGACGAGTGTTTCACCCTGTTGCTAAGATGTCTATGAAGTAGTATAATAAATGGAGGTTAAATATTAGTCCCTTACGTAAGAATATGGTCCCCAAAGTGAATGAAAATATATAAAGGTAATGTTTTTAAATACTAAAATTTTTAATGTGTGTGTGTGTGTGTGTGTCTGTGTGTCTGTGTGTCTGTGTGTCTGTGTACGTGCACAGCGAACCCAGAAATCAACTTTGGGTGTGATCCCTCAGGAGCCATTCACCTTGATTGTGAGACAGGGTCTTTCTCCATGGACTGGACGGGGGTCGGGGGGTAAGGGGGTGTTTTTGCTGACTAGGCTAGGCAGGCTGGCCAGGGATCCCAGGGTGTCCTCCTCTGCACTGGGATTACACTCGGGCTTCACCATACCCTACTTTTCACATGGTTCTGGAGATCTAACTTGGGTCCTGAGGCATATGTACCAAGCGCGTTACCAACCGAGCCATCTCGTCAGCAGGACTCTGTGCCAGAGTCTCAGCCTACCTGGACTTCTCTTTTGCTGAGCTCGCCCTGAATATCCATCTCTGTGGCTCCGTTTTGAAGGTCCTTGTTTCTGTGGCCTCGTCCATTTATGTGCACACACAACTGCCATCTTTCCAGCCTCTCATCCTGCAAGTGCCCAATGTATGTCTTGGCTCATTCAGAACTTCTTTCCCGCTCCGCACCTTCATTTCCTCACTCCTTGGTTCTCACTCATTTTACTGTAGCGGTACTAGGATTAGAACCCAAGGCTTCCTGTAGGCTCAGCCAGAGCTCTACTGCTGAGCTGTATCCCTAGGCCTCTGTTTGCATTTCTCTTTTTAAGACAGAGTCTCACTAAGCTGCAGAGATAGGCCTTCAACTTGCATTCCTCCTGCCTCAGCCTACGTTTAGTTGGAATTATTACAGGCTTGCTCCATCAGGCCTGGCCGATTAGTTTCTTTCCTAAAAGACTTCCTGTATTTAGTAGGATAAGGATCTGTAAACTTACCTTCCTCTTTTGGGTCCTATGAAGATTAAAATCATTTCTTACTCTCGTGTATGCTGATATTTTACAGGATAATTAATGACTTTGAAACTTAAATGCCAGTCCTTTATTGCTCACAATTAATTACCAATGATAGGAGCCGCCGTGCTCATCTCTTTCTTGGTGCATGAGTTGGGGGTCACTCTTTCTGAGGCTCAGCGGGGACAGCTAGGACAGCTCAGCTGCTCTCTCCATGAGGTCCCTCATCTTCCAGGAAGTAGCCAGGGTTTATTTGCATGGCAGCTGCAGTAGATGAGGGTGAGAGAGAGGGACACTGCTGAGTCTTTCAAGGCCAGGCACAGAGCTTGGCCAATCAACACACTTCTGCCACGCGCAGTTGGTCAAAGCAGATTCCAGAGCAAGTCTGATTCCAAGGGTGGGGAATGAACCCTCTTGTTTAGAAGACCTATAAAGAATGGGGGTTATTCTTAATATCCCACCATGCCTATTTTCTAAACACTTAGCATTAAGGACTGGATACAGAAGATGGTCAAAAGTCTTTATCATATATATGGCACATATATAGTTATGTGTTGTAAATATATAATAATGGTATATATAGACATATACACATTCATTATTACAAAGATCATGGCTATATTTAATTTCCATACTTTATCTCAAAACACTGTTTAAGGTAAAGCATGATTTTTATTTTTTAACTCTTAAAAAGTATTTTATTTATTATTTTTATTTTATGTGTATGAGTGTATTGCCTGTATGTGAGTGCACCCATGTTGTGCCATGCCCAGGGAGGTCAGAAGAAGGCATAGTAACGAGGTTCTCCTTCAACCTTCATCTCAGAATGAGATATCATGTCACTTACCATGCTCTGTTTGTTCTGAGTGCTACCTGCTATCTTTAAAATGATTGTTTTAACTTTTGAGTTGGGCCTGGTGTGTGTGTGTGTGTGTGTGTGTGTGTGTTGAACAAGTGTGATAAAAAGAGTAAAATACTTATATTAAAACTGATGAAATTCAAATCCAATGGAACTTTTCTCCTGTATATATTTGATATCACCTTGGTGCCCTCTGTCAGATGTCAGATGTCAGATGTGAGGTAATTATACTTCTAGTAGTCACGGTGATGCAAATACTTCTCATTTCTAAACAGATCACTCAAGAAATGTCCTGGTCACCAGAGCTGTCAAAATTGAATACAGTAAAGTATAGCTGGATGACCAGACTCTTGCTTTGAATCCATAAACAGGAAAAAGTAGGAGGTTCACCAACTTTCTTTCTCCTGGATAGGCAGACACGATCTCCTCTCAGCCATGTGTCCTTGAGGGGGCTCGACCTGGAGAATGTGAAGCACCATTTTGGAGAAACTTATGTCCCTGGGGCCCATAAAGCCACATGTTGGGAGTACAATCAGGGCTCTTTCCCTATTTCCGCTTCTCACTTAACATCTCGAATACCCCACAACAGCCCTGGGAAAGAAATTCTTATGAATTTTCTAACTACCTATAAATATGCTTCCTGGCCAGGTGGTGCACACCTTTAATCCCAGCACTTGGGAGGCAGAGGCAGGTGGATCTCTGTGAGTTCCAGGCCAGCCTGGTCTACAGTATAGTTAATCCCAGAACCAGTCAGGTTGACACCAAGGATTAGCCATCACAGTCCTCTTTGCTTTTTGAGGTCTAAAAAATGTACTGAAATCCTGCCAAAGCACCACCATCCCATTGTGAACAGTTTACAAAAATGGATTCCGAGGCCTGGAAAATACATGTCACGTGCGATTAAGAGGCACTTGCTGTTCTTGCTGAGGATTCTGTTCCCAGCAGCCACACAGCAGCCTACAACCCTCTGTAATTCCACTTCCAGGAGAATCCAATACCTTCTTCTGACTTCCACAGGCACTGCAGGCATGGTGAAATTTATAACTTCTATACAAACAAAAACATTCGCTACGTCATAATTTTTTTTGCGGGATTAAATGTGTACCACCGACTCCAGCTCCATTGTTTTTGTAATAAATCAATGAATTTATTTATTTAGTCTTTTTAATTTATTATTACGGCTGAAAGATGGCTTGTTTTCCTTAAGGAAGTATTGAAGGCTCCTCCTTGGCAGCCCAAAAACCAGCATTATCCTAATACCTAAACCAGGCCATAAGATACAACAAAAAAAGAAAAACTATGAGGGTCCATCTGATTACTGAACATACACACAAAAAATACTCAACCAAAAATACTCAAACTGCATATAGACCCACATAAAAAAAAAATCATCCATTCCACGACCAAGTTTTGAAATTCATACCAGAGATAGCCTAAAGGGATATTCAAACAATGTAAACAATAAATATCCATAAAACACATAAATGGACTGAAAAACAACCACAACACAATCACTCAAAACTGATGCAGAAAAAGCTTTACACAAATCCCAGCATCCATTCATGTTGGAAAGTTTTAGAGGGGAAACTGGACTGGGAGGAACATTCCTCAACATAAAGCCATTATACAACAAACCCACAGCCACATCATCCTAAATGGATTAAGTTGGAAGTATTCCCCTTAAAGCAGGAACCTGGCAAGGTGCCTCCATCACCACTCCTCTTCAACTTATAAGGTGTTTGAAATTGGCTGCTTTTAGGACGGCAATTAATCAGGCGCGCAAGGATTACAGGATATATAGCGTTGGTACGAGCCTCTGCTTCGGAATAGCCAAAGCTCTGATGTGACTATAGTCCTGAATATACACACGCAGCGATAAACCACTCGCTCGTTTCACACGGGCCCTAGTCTGTAGACTATAATTTGCCTATATGTATGGGAGTCAGTTCTGACTGTCTTCACATAGGCCTCTAACCCAAACTGTCGCAGTCATGCGTTACGGCGAAGTATTGTAGCAACCTAGAGAAGCATCACCACAGAGATGAAGTGGCAGATACAAAATTAACCTAGAAAAATCAGTAGCCTTTACTTTACACCAACAAACAAGCAACTGAAGAAAGAACTAACAGGAGACCTTCCACATCACAAAGCTTCAAAAACAATAAAATACCGTGAGGAACAAAACCTAACCTAAGACACCAAAAATCTCTACAACAAAAATTTTTAAGCACCCCTTTGAAGAAGAGAGTTGAAAATGACATCAGAGATGGAAAGGTAACCTCCCATGCTGATTTGATTGAAAAACTTAAGATAGTAAAAAAATGTCCATTCTACCCAACATTAATATACAGCTTCAATGCATCCGGTACAAATAAACAAGCCCCAAGAGTTTTTCACAGGACTTGGAATGAAGAAAGTCCTTTAAATTCATATGGAAAAAACAAAAGACACAAATAGCCAAAGGCAACCCTGAGTGATAAAAGCAATACAGGGATATCGACTATACCAGACTTCAAACGTAATTATAAGGGGCTTATAGTCATTAAAAACAGCCTACGGTACTGGCACAAAAAAACAGACCTGTAGATCAGTGGAACAAAACTGAAGCTCCAAACTTGAGGCACATTACAATTTCAGCCAACCTCATATTTTGACAAAGGGGTCAAGGAAGACACCAATGGAGGGAAAGACAGTATCTTCAGCAAATGGCGTTGCAAAAACCGGATCACCACTGTAAAGAAAAAATCCCTTGCCTCTCACTCATGTACTTAAAATCTAACTTTCAAATGGATCAAAGCCTCAATGTAAAACCCAGACTCCGAAAGGTGATAGAAGAAAATGTTGGCAGCAATCTACAAGACACGGGGGTAGGAGAAGACTTTCTAAATCAGACAGCAAGCTGCATTGCGAAATGAGGTCGACAATTGACAAGTGGGACCTCATTAACTCAAAAGCTTCTGTACAGTGAAAGAAGCAATCAGTGAATTGAAGAGAAAACCCACAGAGTGGGAGGAAACCTTCACCCTAATACATCTGACAGGAGCATTAACTTCCAGATATATTAAACTACTCAAAAATCAAAGTAGAAAACAAAATTACCCACTCAAAAGATGAGAAAAGCTGAACAGAGACTTCACAAGTGGAGGAAGTAAAAACAGCTGGAAAACATCTTAAAAAGTGCTCAACATCAATAATTAAGGAAACACAAACTTAAACCACTTAGTAAATCATCTCACTCCTATATACTGGTAGGATCAAAAAACCAAATGATACCAAATGCTTGGAGAGGTTGTGGGGAAAGGGGAACATTTCCACTAGCTGCGTGGGATGTAAACTCATACAACCACTATGGAAAGCATTGTGGAGTAACCCTTCAAAAGACTCAAAATGAGCCTACACCTGACCCAGTCATACCACTTCCTGGATATATACCCACCAAGCACTCATCCTACTGCAGAGATATATGCACATCATCCATGTTTATTGCAGCTCTCTTCACAATAGCAAGAAACTGGAACCAACCCAAGGTGCCCTCAAATGATGAGTGGATGATAAAATGTGGACATCTACAAATGGAGTTCTATGCAGTAGTAAAGAAAGAGTGACATCATGAACTTTGTACGGATGGAACTAGAAGATATTATGCTAAGTGAGTAACACAGTCCCAGAAAAACTGAGTAACATTAATGTTTTATTTCTCTTTATCTAAAAAAGCAGCTGTGCTCTAAGAATGTGAATCCCTTAATGGGCTCTAGAATTAAGCTACTACCTATTTTCAAACTTTAAATTTTGGTACAAGGGTAGAGGTATGTTTCAATTTTAGAGAATATAGAAATTAAAAAGGAAAAATGTGGATCCTGAAATATGATTTTGGAAACAACATATAGTTTATTTTCAGAGGACATGATTTTGATCAGTTGTGTGACATACATAAATGCATATGGTGAAACAGTATGGATTGGAGAGAACAACAACAACAACAACAAAAGAAACTGGGACAGGGAACTGACTGAAGCAGTAGGGTTCTTCCCCCCCGCCAAAAAAAAAAAAAATCTTCTGCTTGAAAACCTTTTGAAAAAACTCAGAGGGGGAAAGCCAGGACATGTTGGCAGACTGCATGGACTTGGAGAGGGCGGGGGCATGGAGGGGAAATGAAGTCTGAATTGAACTGAGAGAATGATGTAATGAAATGCACAAAACTTCAATAAAAAGATAAAAGAATCAATGAATTTATTTATTTTTCTTTATTTTATTGTTAGGCTGAAAGATGTCATGTCTTTTGCCTTAACGAAGTGTTTGGAAGGTCTCCTCCTTGCCAGCCCAAACAACCATCAATCCTGCCCTTGCTCTCCACACTGGGGTCTTTTCCTTCCCATGGTCAAACCAAAATGAGGTCCAGTAAAGCACCATGTCCTATCTTGATCTTCTTGTACTGGTCTCCATGATACAGCCTGGATAGTCCAACAATGGTAGCCTCTGAAGAGGCTGAAACCCCAGTAGCTGCTCAGTCCACAAGCTGGATGTCTCAGCAATCCCCATCTGACACTCCAAGGTTTGGAGGATTCTTGGAGAACATGAGTCTTCAGTCCATATTGGAAGGTTGAAAAGCTGTGTCTCATGTCTTTGAAGGATGACCAAAGAGTGGCAGCCACAGAGTGATGCACTTGCCAGTAAGAATTGAAGACAGGCAATACACAGGCTTTTTTTTTTCTTTTTAGTCATGTTACTAAGATCACAAGTGTTATACCTGAAGTACAATTTCTCAGCCTTACTGATTATTTCTGGTTACACTTCCTTTTGGATGTTTAAGGACACACAGGTTAACCCAGATTAACCAAGATTTTTGTTTTTCTCAAAGGTCAGTTTGAGGATCTGTTTCCTTAGGGTCCTGGTTTTGTTTTGGGGGTTGGAGGAGCTCCTGGCTGTTCAGAGATAGCAAAGACTGTGCTTAGAGGTTCAAATGGGAATAAAATTCCCACTGGGAACCGAGCCAGAGCATGCAATGTTCTGGTAATTAAGCTAGCTAGATTCTGCTTGTGTCCTGAAAATTTCAGGGAAGCAGAATCAGAAGTAAGGATTAATTTTCTTGCAAGAACTTTAAGCACCATATCATTTGGCTGTGGCATGGCCACGCTTGCTTTTTTTTTTGTTTATTTGATGCTTTTGTGTTTCATACATCATTTCCAATTCAATCAGGCTTATTCCCTTCCCTTCCCTTCCCATCCCACCCCCATCCCCAGATCAACATTACTGCCATGATGTCCGCATCTTCTCTCATTTTTTTTTTCCATTTTTAGCATAGTGTTATTTATGATGAGTACAAAGCATCCTTCATGAAAACCAATTCTGCAAGCAGTTGTGCCCAAACCCACACAACCCCTGGTCCCACCATCCAGCAGCGGGGGCTGTATGTTCAATCAAGTTGATCAAATGAGTGTCCAGGCTACATTGCTGCTAGTTCACCGTTCACCCAATACAAGCCCTTACATTCTACCACGCTTGCTTCTTTTAATCAGCTTTGCAGTGAGAACTTCAGATACACGGACAGGGCTAGCTCCATCAACACAACCCACTTTCATTATCCATTCAATAAGATGGTTGTCGCATAGGTTGTCTCAATGTCCTTTTCTGTTGTTGTATATCAATGTTCAATGGTTTAGTAAATTATACCTCCGCAGCCAAAAGGCATTTGCCATGCACGGGTTTCCCAGGGCTCGCTGATTCTTAGATACCATTTTCAATTCCATTCATTACATAAAATAGAATATCTTACAAAAATTAAATACTATCTTATTTTAGGGCAGGGAAATGGCTCAGTTGATTAAGAGCACTTGCTGCTTGTTCCACAAGGTCCTGAGTTTAGTTTCCATGTCCTCAGCTCCACGGGATCCAAAGTCCCCTTTGGCTTCCATCACACACACACACACACACACAACACACACACACAACACACCAAGAGCAGAAGCACAAGATTGTAAAAAAAAATGCAGTTTGTCAGGAGAAATAGACACATAAGACAAAGAAGTTATGGACACATTAACTATAATTTCTGCAGAGAATGTTACCACTCAAAAACAAGCTATGCATCCTGGTCGTAGGGACACGGGAAGATGACCTGAAGACAAGAATTGCTATCAAAAGGCTCCACCTGAAAAATCCCATTAAAAAAAGAGGTTGGCTGAGAGATGGCTGAGCGATTACACTGGGGCTGCTTTGGTCAGGGGAGGTTGGTGGTTTGTTTAGTGCCCACATGGGCACCAAATATATTGTAACTCCAGTTCCGGGGATCTGCCCCCCTTTCTGCCCTCCATGGGCACTGCAGACACAGGTTTGCACTTACATTACACTGCAGGCGATAGCATTCAATAAACATAAAGAAAATACTATAAAGATAAATTTTTAAAAAAAAAGAGCCTGTAAAAGTGCTATTGGCTTAAGCCACTAGTAAACTGCTCTCCGGGTTCAAACACGCGGCACTCAGAGCCGGGTCACAGATGGAGCTGGCAGCGGAACTTGGCAATCCACCGGGTGCTGGTTTTGCAACACGCAGAATGTAAGAGGCATTCGCCAGGTTCCAGAAAGAGCCTGTGAGGCTACGCATGTGTATCAGGCCTACGAGTTCCTCGCAGGATCCCCAGACTGCATAAATCAATGAAGATACAATCTAAATAGCAGCGCTCGAGATGAGAGGAACATGGGATGCTTTTGAGGAAAGTGGAATAGATCCAGGCAAAGAAAAGGGCTGCCAACGGCCAGCCTCTAAAGGTGGGGATCACGCCCTTCGGGGCTCAGACATGCCGTTCGATTAAAGGTGGGGATACTCACGCCCATCGGGGCTCAGACATGCGTCGTTCGAATGATGCTCCAGGTCCTAGAGCTACCAGACTTTTAGTTTTGCCCTGCTGGGTTTCCGTCTCACCTCAGTCCTCGAATCTCTACTTTCCTCTATCCTCCTGTTCTTGCAAACTCTTGAAATGGAAGTGTTTACACCACTGCATATTGGAAGCATGTAACTTGCTTTCTTATCTTCCAGGAGCTTATAATAAGACCTTTCTTTGAGATTTTTATGATTCCGGTATTTGCCGAAATACTTCCGTCCCTCGAACAATTGTTTAAATAGTCTGAACGAAAAGTTGAGGACTTCATAGTTCACATAGGTTTGCCACTTAAACTGCTAACTTCGCATTTGCATAGAGCTTACTATAGTTCCAATGGGCCAATGAATCGTTTTTCCATAGGAATATTCTAGACGGCATTAAAGACATGTTATGGCGATTTGAAAATGTTTAAAAAAAAAACTTATTCGTTTGCTATTTGCGCTCGGTGTTTCTGAGAGCATATACGGAGCCTCTTGGGTCAGGGCTGGCCTGGGCAGGTTAGTGTCCCGTTTATAGCCTTAGTTACGCGCACATGGTTAGAGTACCCAACCTTAACTCTGAAATCGGTGTTAGCATTCTGGAACCTTACGCCCGAAGAATGCGTGAATCAGCTTCCCGACATGACTGAGCATTGCTTCTACTGTGTTTTAACTTGGACTTGAAATATCCCTGAAATCAATAGCTTTCAATATTAAACCTTTCTTTCCCTCAATTAAGTTTTGTTTTTCTGTGACGGCAAATTATTGTCATAGAGTTGGTCGCGACATATAAGAATGAATAATCATCTAAGTGCACATTCCAATGCCGGAAAAAACACAGGCAAATTTAGAATGCTCATTCTATCAAAGCTATTACCATTTTACTTAGATGAAAACTAGAAAGGAATCTTCAGAGTATATCTACCTTTTGTAAAAGTTATAAAATAGGATGTTCATGAAAAGTGACACACTGTGAGATCACTCTGAGAGTAGAATAATTAAAACATCAATGTCATATTAATAATGATAACCCTACAAAGAGAATATAATGTGGAGAAAACAGGACGATTAATTATACTCTGAGGTTATATTAATTAATTCTCACAACTGCTACTCAGGCTCAATAAGTGAAGGGCTCCTACTGCTCATCCTCTCAGCCTCCAATTGAGGGTATAATTTGGTCTAGGATGATGAGACCAATAGAGTGTTCCTTCCACATTCACTTAAGATTATGAACCCATCTGCCTTCCGGCGGCTCCGTACCCATCAACGTGCCCCCTACAAGGGCTGACCACTAAATGAGCCCTCTCTACACCTTTCACCCTCTCCGACACCCTTATCCCTACGATATCTTGTTGTGACCGGACCATTTGAGGAGATCTAAACCCTGGTTGAGCTTGGAGTGGTTTTTGATGGGATCATCTTATTTAATATAAATAGACTGGAAAGAAAAAGTTGGTTGGTCTCCTGTGTGAGCCGTTGGCCAATAAACTTTTTATGAATGTGTTCCTCCCCGGCTTTGCAACATTTAGCCTTAGAAGTTGGGCCCCTAAAGTCACTTACGAAGAAAGGATGGACCCACATAGTAGAAGAGTAATGTGAATAGTGACCCGTTTGTGATAGTCATCTGATATCACTATTTGATAGTGAATTTTTCATAAGCAAGTACCGAATTATTAAATTTCAATTTCAAAAAATAACTAATTTCAGGGGTAACTGTGTACATGCTTTGTTGAGTTCTATTAAGACTTATATATTTCCATTGTCAGATCAATGAAGAGGTGCAAGTGTCAGTGCATGAATCTAATTGTTGTTATGTATACAAAGCCAGCTTTAGAATACTTTATTTCTTTTACATTTAGCTCCTCCTTAGCCAGCTTTTGGGACTTAAAGGGAGAATCACTTTATTCTCATACAAAGGACCAAAAAAAAAAAAAAAAATCCCCTAAATAATAGAGAATACATAAATGTAAAGAAAAGACAAAAGTCACACAGCACCACACCACAGGTCATACATCCATACTCTAATAATGCTTATATGGTATATTATATATTATAATATGTAATTAATATGTAATAAAATGAGAATCCCTGAAAAAATATCTTAAACGGGGTATAGAGAAAAAAAAATTAAATGGAAGCCACATTGAATATGGTTATAATCTAAACTAAATAAAATCTGAGGGACAAATCTTGGATTTGTATTGAGAATTGATAACCAAGAATTCCTAAAAACAATTTCTTGTTCCAAACAAATTTATACTAATTTTTTGATCAGTTGGACAGCATTCCTCATAAATATAAGTTTTATTTGATATAGACAAAACTATTTTTCCACTTATATTTTTATGTTAACATGCACAGACTAGAATTGCTCTCCCTACTTGTGCTTTCTAAACTGCAGCAGAGCAGTCTAAGGACTCCATCAAAATCGTCCAGCGAGACCCTTGCCATTTCTTGTGATCAGGCAACTCTTCAAGCGCCAGACTTCCCTGCGTTCAGGAGGTATAAACACTATCGTGTCAACCTCCTCCCGTTTTTCTGGAGATGTTCTCGGTACTCTAACTGCTCTCTAAGTCATGAAAAATTTTCTCTTGAGTTGCAACAAACTGGGGGTATTAGAAAACGATTGCCCTGGAAAATATAGTCCTGTAAATAATAACAAAGCGCTATATTTTTGTGCAAAAAACCCCTTTTTTTTTTAATTTATTTTTTATCTGTATTGATTGAGTTAGTAAGGTGGGATTGGAGACAGTAAGGGTACCCGTTTCGTTCCCTGTAATGGCATAGATGCTTGTGGCACCTCCCTTTCGCATGGACGGTGTGCTGATGCCTGACGGCGGGAAAGGTACGAAACCAAAAGGAAGAAAGTGGCAGTAAAATTGTCGGGATTCACTCCTGGAACTTTGAGATATTCTATTTCTTTCCTGGATATGAGGTACTAGACTCGTTCCTCTAGCCCCGCTAATTGATTTGGTATAGAGGTTGTCTGGACCGAACCTGGCGTCTCCTCTACTGCTTGTATAGTGACAGCGGTCGGCGCTCTTTCTTTTTACTCCACTAGGCCATCTTTGCAGCCCCTAGACGATTAGCTTATTTTTTAACAATGAAATTCTGACACTTTAAGCTTTTCGCCGTGGATATTGGCCACTAGACGTAACGTATAATTCATAACTCAGTTTTTGTCTCCTTGACAGTGAATCGTTCATGTCTTTCGAGAGAAGGATATATTGTTGACATCACCCCCCTGCAGGCACCAGATATACTGGGAATGCTGTAGTGGTTCTGGCTAGGATGTCAGACTTTCAATTAATTGTGTGTAACTGTGTGCTCGGGAAATTGATGGCTGTCCTTCGACTGTGAGCGTAACAGGAACTGAGAAACGTTATTTATCTTCTTGCCCCCGTTTCCCTGAGCTAATCGCTTTATATCACAATGAGAATTATGAGACTAACACCATAGTGCATGCGCTCGCTTTCGACTACCATCAGAGGTGAGATGTCAGTGTCTTGGCATTCAAAAATAGACCTTTCTACTAGCTATGCTGAGTATCTCTAGGAGGATGTCCCTCCTTTAAGTGAGCATAGAGCACAGGTTAATGGACCTTTACTGTTCGTTTAGCTCTGACTTTCTTCCAGGAGGATTTGTCACAGTAAATGGAGAAGGTAATTAATACCAATTATATGTTCACAACCCCAACCACTAGAAATTTCCTTGACTCGTATACAGTGCACACATCAGAAAAAAGACTTCTAGATATTTTTTTAAAAAAGTCTATCAGTGTCGACTCCTGGACAGTTTCACCCTGTTGCTAAGATGTCTATGAAGTAGTATAATAAATGGAGGTTAAATATTAGTCCCTTACGTAAGAATATGGTCCCCAAAGTGAATGAAAATATATAAAGGTAATGTTTTTAAATACTAAAATTTTTAATGTGTGTGAGTGTGGATGTGTGTGATGTCTGAGTTTTTTTTTGGTCTTTTTTGAGACAGGGTCTCCCTGTAGCCCCAGCTGTCCTGGAACTCACTCTGTAGACCAGGCTGGCCTTGGACTCACAAAGATCCGCCCGCCTCTGCCTCCCAAGTGCTAGGATTAAAGGCGTGCACCACCACGCCCGGCTCAATAAGCATTTTCTAAACGACCAACCAGGCTGTAAAGTTCTGTGCCAGATTCATGAATGTGATATGATTTCAGCTCTAGAGAAGCTATGAAACCTTAGGATGAGGGTCACCTCTCCTGCCAGAGAAGGTCAGGGACAAGGCTTTGAGACTCTGAGCTGCACCTTCTGCCTCCTTATCCTGTGAGTAGAGCAACAGGACTTGGTGCCAGAAACAGGAGGAGAAACAACAGAGCGAGCGAGCTGTCACCTGGTGGGCCTACTGGCAGCAAAACAGTCATGTGCTTGCTACTGCTCTAATGGGACACCCCATTTCCTCTTGAGGGTGTGTGTCACTTTTCAGAGAAAATACAGTCTTCAGTAGTATCACTACCGCAAGCGGAAATTGCCGTGCTCAGTCCTTAGATGAACTGACAGCTTTGTACAGAACAAGACTGCGTGGACTCTTCCCTATGCTAGCTTAAACGAATGACAGTGGTTCAGGTGGCTTCCATGAAGAATGGCCCAGGGAAGGGGACCAGGATGGAAAGGAAGTGGAGTTGGGACACAGGTGGATTGCCAACATCTTGTTTCTACATAGAGAAACCTCCTCAGTTTCCAAAGGAGCACACTGTAAAAGCCTGTTGCCAAAGATTTGGATCTTAGACACCATGGAAACTATAAAATTATGTAATATTTTCATTTCTAAGCTTGTCTGTTCACTACCATTGACTTGCTAATTTAGAAGAAAGCCAAAACTGATGTTCTATATATAAAACTGATCAGTTATTGCTATTGTTTTCGCTTATGGGATTCTCAACTCGTTTTTCTTCTTGAGATATTTCATTGATTATGAGTTGACTAATCCATTTGAGGCCAAATTTCTTTTAACATACCTTTTTTTTTTTTTTTTTTTTTTTTTTTTTTTTTTTTTTTTTTGTCTTTTTGAGACAGGCTCTCCCTGTAGCCCCAGCTGTCCTGGAACTCACTCTGTACCTTTTACAATTATATTTTATTAATTGTGTGTGTGTGTGTGTGTGTGTGTGTGTGTGTGTGTGTGTGTGTGTGATGTGCATGTGGAGGTCAGAAGATATGGGTCCCGGGATCAAACTCAGGTAGTCAGGGTCGTCAGGGTGGGGTGGGAGGTGGCTTTACCCACGAAACCATCTCACTGGACCCTAAGGACTAATTTCTGAACCTGAAAATGAAGGAATTAGTTTTACTTTAAAAATTAGTTTTACTGTATTGCTGGCCACAGCTGCAGTGAGCAGACCCTTCAAAGGGGAGTCACAAGCTTGGCAGTGGTCTAAGTGGGGTCCTGGGAGATCCACCAACTTTACCTGACAACTCCTTAGCCATGCACAACCCCCAAACCTCTGAATATGCTACATAGAACTGTAGGGCTCAGCAGTCTGAGCTTCACCAAGGCTTCCAGTTGACTCTGATACCCGCTGTAATTACTACAGTAGTATAGTCAACTCTACAGCAGGGCCTGCCCCTTCCTCCTCTGTTTATTTGCATAGCATGTAGCACATGCCTGTCTCTTAGTGGCTCTAAGTCTGTGCTTCTGAACCAGGGCGATATTATTACTTGTGTGGATATTGCTCAAGTGTAGAGACATCAGACTTGTCTGTCATAAATAGAGGTGAGGACGGTGTCTGACTGGCTATATGCTGAGCCTGGAGGTACTACTACACAACCTGCCATGCTTAGGGTGCCAATGACTGAGGCTGGGAAAGCTTGCTCTAAATCAGCGATTAAAGTGACAATGCTGAGAATATTTCCCATTTTTTTCTTCCCCATCTCCCTTCACTTCAAGCTCAATGACCTCAAGCCCTACACTGACAAAGGAATACAGTAGATTAGGATAACTTGCCTTCCTCTCTTTCCCTATCACCATCTCATTTAGGAACTACTGGAGAACACAGGGATTGAGATTTAATATTTCCACAGTGAATGTATGAATCAGGTGTGATAAGGCAGTTGGGGGCTGGAGAGATGCCTCTGCAGTTACGAGTACACACTGCTCTTGCAGAGGACAGCGTTGAGTTCCCATCGTCGCCCCTGTTAGGCAGCTCACGACTTCGAGGAACTCCTGCTCCAGGAGAATCTAACCCTTCTTCTAGTCTTCACAGGCACTATACTATCATGCACATTCACACACAGACACATATATTTGTAATTAAAATAGTAAACTCTAAAATTAATAGTTACCTCTGTTTTACTATGATGACAACACTGGATGGAAACAAAGGATGAAAGATTCTATTGGACTTACAGTTTCAGAAAATTTCAGTCCATTGTGAACAGGAAAGAATTGGCAGAGCAGCTTAATCCAGGGCCGTTCCTTCATTTTCAGATTCAGAAATTAGTCCTTAGGGTCCAGTGAGATGGTTTCGTGGGTAAAGGCACCTCCCACCCCAGCCTGACAAACCCTGACTACCTGAGTTTGATCCCGGGACCCATATCTTCTGACCTCCACATGTGCATATCTTCTGATGTCCATATGCTGAAGCCATTCACAGCATCATGGCAGACCAGGACACAGACAGCTGAGGGAACCGGGGGCTCCCAGTGACATACTTTGTCAGTTAGGTTCCACCTCTTAAAGGCTCCACAGCACCCCCCCCCCACCTCACAACTAGAACCAGCTGTGGTAGTTTCATTCTGCTACATTGACAAATACTGTGACCTAAAGTAACTTAGGAGGAAAGGATTTATTTACCTCACAGTTCCAGGTCACAGCCCATCACTGAGGGGAGTCAGCAGAAACTCAAGCAGGAACTTGAAGCCGAAACCACGAAGGAGTGTTCCCTGCTGGCTCCCTCACAGGCTCGTGCTCAGCTAGCCTTCTTACACAGCCCAGGACCACTGGCCAGGGAATGGCACTGCCCACAGTGGCTGGGCCCTTCTTGATCAATGACCAATTGCCATGGTCCCCCTGGCCATGCCCACAGGCCTAACTGAACTGGGAAGTCCCTGAGTTGAGAATCCCTTCTCAGGTGACTCCTAGGCCACCAGCCGAGGGACACTGTGGAGGACAGTTCAGATTCAAAGTGCAAGAGAAATGAATCAATCAGTCTCTCTCTCTCTCTCTCTCTCTCTCTCTCTCTCTCTCTCTCTCTCTCCCTCTCCCTCTCTCCTCTCCCTCTCCCTCTCCCTCCCTGTTTCCTTGTCCCTCCCTTCTCCCCCATTTTTTTCTTAAAAAAATTTTTTAATTTATTTATATTTTTAAGAGATTCACAATTGTTTGCACAGTTGTTTTCAGATCACATTAGTGTTGTTCATTTTGCCATACAATTAGGTAACTGGCACTAGCAACCACAGATGAGGGATACCATTCGTCGTTTGTTTTTCTGGGACTGTGTTACTTCACTGAGCATGATGTCTTCTAGCTCCATCCGTTTACCTGCAAAGCTCATGATGTCATCTTTCTTTACTGCTGCATAGAACTCCATTGTGTAGATGTACCACATTTTCTCTATCCACCCATCAGTTGAGGGGGCCCCCCTCCCATTTTGAGAGATAGAACGGTCCCTAGAGGTCAGTTGGTCTGGAGTCTCATAAAAAAAAGACAAGGGAACTGAACTCAGAGGAACTGACACAAGCACGGTTGTTATCCATCTGCTCTGTGGCAGAAGTGGTACCAGGAACCAAGTGTCCATCACCTTTCCCTGCTGGAGTACTACTGCTCTGATGTCACTCCACGATGTACCTGACTCGACTGAATAGCTCAGTTTGCCCCTACACAGAGTATTAGCACTACTTATCCTAAAAGACTGTTCAGTCAACCCGATGTTAGCCCTTTGCCCATGTCTGACTTGTACAAGGTCTGCTGATTTTGAACAAGGAACCAGCCTTAAGTGCAGTAGCCGGGCATTTCTCAAGCAAGTGAGCCAAGCTAACTGTTCATTACTCCCAGTCCTTGGGGGAGGGGGTGGCTTTGCCATACTCATCATACACTTAGAACAATGAAGATGCTAAAAACCTAAGGTTCTTTGAAGAAAAACAGTTCTCAAAAAGTATGCAAATATCACACTTCTCATTTACTCTGTAGTGAGCTATTAAGATCATTACATTGAAGGCATTGTTTGAAAACTGTTTCAGACTATTCTTGTGAAAGGATATTTTAAAAGAACACCATAGCACTTTATAACTGCAATTCCATTATTCTCCACAGTGAATACTGATCTTCATTTTAATAGGGAATCCATTACAGACTAGTGGCAAATACCAACCACCATGCCCTTTACGGTTGCCATATAAAATGTCCCCAAAATGTCATGGGTTGGATGCTCGGTCTCCAACCCTAACTGGAAGAAGTGGGTCATTGCAGAGGGGGTCCACAGGGAAGCTTGTGCCTGGACCCCTTCCTGTCTCCTGCTCGGATTCCTGGCTGCCAGGACACAAGCTCCTACACTTTGTCCTTCCCCATGCTGATGGATGGAAATCTCTGATAAAATAAGTCCTTCCTTCTTTAAATTGTTTACACCAGGCATTCAGTCACACGAATGAAAAAGTAACAACCTGAATATAACAAATAGCTTTTCAAAGAGTAATAGAGGCTTTTTGAGCTAATGAAGAGTGGCATTTCAAAAAATTGGTCCTTCACCACAGTTTGAGAAGCCTTGTAAATTTGTATCATAATACTTGCTAAAATATAATCTTTTCTAATTTTCTACTTGCCACTTTACAACCCCCATTTGAATAAAAGCACTATGATTTCAGCAGCATTGTCTAGTTTTTATTTTGTTTAATAAATTTTTATTTCATAGAGCAAGTTCACAGCCCAGTTGAGCAGAGAATACAGACAGTTCCTGCAGGCCCTCATCCCACACATGCCTGGCTTCCCTATTCTCCACATCCCTATCTGTGCTGTCCATCTGTTTGAATCTATGGACCTACAGTCATCATCACCACACACAAGCCACAGGTTGCAACAAGCTCATTCCCACTGTACATTTTATGGGTTTGGATAAATAAATATGGTCATGTTCCCACAAAAACAGTATCCACATGGATACTGTCGCTGTCCTAAAAGGCATCTGTGTGCCCTCTATTCATCTCTCCCCTCCTTAGCCCTAATAAATACTGAAATAATGAAATAATCATGGAAATAGTGAGGAACTGACAGCAGAAGAGAAAGTCAGATCAACAAAACAAAGTAGACTACCCTGAAACATCCAATCACACACACATATATTCGTAAAATCTGTATGTGTGTAGGTATCGATATAATGAAAATGATACTCAGTGTGAAAGGGAGAGGTTGATAGTAAGTGGGATGTGTTCCCTGACTGAAACCTATACTAAAGCCAACATCAAATTAAAATTTGGATAGATTGATGCAGAAGTGAAAGCAAACATCCACTAAAAGTACTTGGTATGTACATTAATGATTACATCCTTTAGGAATTAGGAGAAAATTCTCAGAGGTGACACCACACAGAAGCTCCATGAAGAAAAACATGTCTACATTATTGTACGTAAAAACTGGGGTGTGTAAACATTAACGAAGTATTTACAAATGACAGAGACACAGAACTGTAAAGCAGATGACAACACATTCGACAGGTATGTGAAGAGCTCTGAAACAACAAGAAAAAGTAGGAACACGAAAAGAAAAACACAAATGCTGAAAACAGGCAATTTAGGAAAGAAGGGATGTAAATACCATAAAGTGTGAAGAGTTCCATTTCCCTAGAAGTCAACAATATGTAAATTAGCAAGTACATAATTCCATCTCTGCAGTTCCAAAACCCCAAATCTCTAAAAGCAGAAAAAATTATCCTATGATGCAAACTAATTTTGCAGTAAAATTATATGCAAGACATGAACATAGCATTCCACTAATGATAGTTATTAATCTGCCTCAACAAATAGTTTATTTATACAATACAAATTCTGAAGCAGATCTCTCATAAGGGAATGAATATTCTTTATAGGAGAAAACAAGTATTAAATAGCTGTAAAGTAATAAGGTAAGTTCATGGAGTTATACCTATGAGAGTGCCTAATGCAGAACTAAATGTAAAAACATGAGGCATTATTAAAACATATCATGCCCTTTTTGGCTGCTTTAGAATGAATTATGACTTGTTAAAATAAAGATATTTACATACTGTAGTTAAGTCGGGGACATATTCATTGTGATGTTTATAACAGGAGCTCATTTACAAAGATTAAACTTTACATTCATACATTTTCATGGGAGAAAGTTTGGACCAAATTTTTATCTTGGGTATATTTGATTTTAGGTGATTTGAATTACTTGTTTTGGAGTTCACAACTCAAATTCTCAAAAATTATTATAATGGGACTGGAGAGATGGTGCAGCAGTTCAGACCACTGGCTGCTCTTGCAGAGGACCCAGGTCGATTCTCAGCGTGGCAACTAACAACCATTCATAATTCCAGTTCCAGGGGAATCTGCTACTTTTTTCTGACATCTGTGGGCACTGTATGACATATATGCACTTACACAGATGCAGGCAATACACTCATGTACACACAAAAGTAAAAATAATAAAATATTAAAAAATAAAAATGATTATAATGAATTTACATGTGTGGGGGTCCATGTGTGTAGAACATGAAAGCAGAAAGGGTCTATGAGAGAAGATGATGAGATCTTGAGAGAGTGTGGAGGCATAAATAAGACATAAAAGTCAAAGGGGACTATTTGAGAGGAGAGGGAACACCCAAAGGGAAGGGGAGGGAAGGACAGTGTGGGGAGGGGCAAATAGAAACAAAACAAAATGATCTATGTATGAAAATGCATCAGTGAAACCTATCACTTTTATACTAACTTTAAACAATAATAGAAAAGCCACTATTGATGTAATTTAAAACGTGTTTATATGTTTTGGTTGTTAGTCTTAGCCTTTAACTGCAGCAGTGGGCGTGGTGGTGCACGCCTTTAATCCCAGTACTCGGGAGGCAGAGGCAGGCGGATCTTTGTGAGTTCAAGGCCAGCCTCGTCTACAGATCGAGTTCCAGGCCAGCTGGGGCTACAGGGAGACAAAGAAAGAAAGAAAGAAAGAAAGAGAGAGAGAGAGAGAGAGAGAGAAAGAGAGAGAAAGAAAGAAAGAAAGAAAGAAAGAAAGAAAGAAAGAAAGAAAGAAAGAAAGAAAGAAAGAAAGGAAGGAAAGAAGGAAGGAAGGAAGGAAGGAAGGAAAGAAGGAAAGAAGGAAAGAAGGAAAGAAGGAAAGAAGGAAAGAAGGAAGGAAGGAAGGAAGGAGAGAGAGAGAGAGAGAGAGAGAGAGAGAGAGAGAGAGAAAGAAAGAAGGCATGTTTATAACAAGAAGGAAACTACTTTCCATCTTAAGTAATCCTACTAATTTCTTGAGAGAGAGGGCAAAACTTAAACATTTAAAAGTTAAGACTGCTTCTCAACTTACAACTTCTACAACATAGGTATTGAGGCCCAAGACCTCTCTGATATTCTAGTTCTATTCTGTTCTCACTGTGAATCGTGCTCGTCTGGCCCAGCTCTCAAGCTGTATGCATTGAGATTCTCAGTTTGATAAGATTTGGTAATTTGACAAGTCACTGTTCCATTTAATACCGATTTATCATGAGTTTTATGTGTGGAAATTGCTTTCAGCAGCATCTGGACACCAGAACCACACATCACGACTCAACTCAAAGACTCCTCTGGGCCTCACACTGGGAAATTCCCAACTCAGAAAAGCGCACTCACCCTCAGATTCACATTGTTCAGGTCATCAAATGTGTGCTTTTCCCATAGTCATGTCATCCACAGTTTGAATTCACATATGGTCAGTTTTTGAATTATTACATATTGCCATGGAGCCATTTTATGGTGACTTTACAATGGTTTTACTGTTCCTAGTAAATTCTCCCAATGTCCTACTTCAGGTTGAAGAACTCTATCCTAGGAACTGGAGAGATGAGATGGGTCAGCAATTAAGAGCACTGGGTACTCTTGCAGAGGATATGGGTTTGATTCCCAACACCCACATGGCTGCTAACTGCCATCCATTCCCGGGGACCTGACGCCCTCTTTTGGCCTCCTCCAGCATTGCACAATAGGGATGCACTTACATACACACAGGCAGTACACTCATATACATAGAATAAAAAATATTAAAAAACAGTTCCTTCCTAGGGCCGTGGTGGTAGTAAAGGACTCTTCCTCTTCCAGGCCTGATCCTGAATGTAGGCAGTGCTCGTCTCCTCACTTTCCTCTCTTCCTAAGCAGAGGAGATGTAGGAGAAGATGGAACAAAATCCAGGGTGTTCCAGGGAAGTGCTCCACAAAGGCAAGAGAAAGGAGGAGCGTTCACTGAGGGTGCGCAGCTCCAGATGGCCTGTGACGCACCCTCCCCTCCTGCAGGGCATAAGGGAAAGTCTAAAGGAAGACCAGTCATCTTTGTATTTCTTACTTTTATTTCTTACAATGAAATATCACCATGTTCCAATGAAAAATTGAAAACAATGGTAGATTTTATTAATGTGTACCTCAGTATCCCTTTTTTTTTTTTTTTTTTTTTTTTTTGGTAATTTTTTTTTATTTATTTCTGGTATGTGTATGAATGTACTGTCTGCATGCAGTCTGTGCACCCGTTGTCGTGCATGCCGCGGAGGTCAGAAGAGGGTGTCGGATTCCCCTGGAGCTGGAGTTCTCCTGGAATTGGAGTTTCAGACGGTTCTCAGCCGCCATGTGGGTGCTGGGGATCGAACCCGGGTCCTCTGCAAGAGCAGTCGGCGCTCTTAACCGCTAGGCCATCTCTCCAGCCCCCTCAGTATCCCTTTTAAGGAAATGGATGGGAATGCAGGCTAACAAACTCTGGTGTATATTGAAAGTAATTTTTAATTTCTCCCACTTTAATACTCCCATATTGTGAGATATCCGAGAGGATATTTTGCCCATATGCTATGAATGTGACTACAGAAGTGAATCTGTTTGCCTGATTCTGCACAGTGTCATATCAAGGTGGGAAGGGGGTCTCAAGTGCCACCCAAACTCCCTCAGGACACCATGTTGCAAATGTTCCTTCCTCATTCAGGGTCTATTCTGGAAGCTCACAGCTTTTTGATCTCTTGTAAGCTAAGTGGCATTCTATAAGTAATTATTTTTAATTGCATCCGACTGAGGGAGTTGGGTTGAGCACTTGTCAGGATCTCTGGGTTCCTACTGTGCTCTCTGCAGCTGTTCTTCTGTGGAGACATGGTGATTAGAAGGTGATTTGAACCTTTCATGGTGATTATTTATCTCATGTTTCTCCAGTGTTCTCAAAAGATACCCTCAGCTCAGTTGCTCCCAGCCATGAAGCCACATCCGGTCTTCACGATCTGCGCCAGGCATCCAGGAAGTGCAGGGCACACAGTGCTCTCCCTGGTTCTGCGTTCACTCTGCCCCATACTCCTTCCTTCCTGGAGGCCTCGGTAGTTCAGAGCTTCCTCTACAGAGATGTGGGTAAGAAAGGGCAGACCCGGATGGCAAGAATGGCGTCTAGGCAAAGTAGGGGCCAAGACAGGAAGGCAGCAGGAATGCTGTTCTGCAGCCCTAATTGGCCCTTTGCTGCCCAGAGTTTTGGGGAACCAGCGCTTCCCCAGGCCTTGTCTTCACTTCCTGGTGCTGAGCTCCCCTTGCCAGCTTCCTGCTGCTGACCCAGGATAGAGGCACGGGTCATGAGTCTAGAATAAGCAGAGTTTGAAGGCAACAGCCCGCAAGACTAGCTAGCTTCGGCCGTTTGTACACATGTCCAGTCACTTCCTTTAGTGAGCTCAGGAGAACAAGCTACATTCAGAGTGCAGGCATAAATCTACACCTGAGTGACCTTCTAGGGAGAGAGAAATATTTGGCAGAAGCTCTTCTGTTGGGAAGTGTGAAGCCCAGACCTGCCATTCCCATCTATGGGGAGTCCCTCCCAGGTTTGAAGGGCATTGGGAATGGCTCTTTAAAAGCAAGACACATTCACAGAGGTTCAACTGTCTTCTGGGTATCTAATCATCATTAAACAAAGGCGACTTTGCTTTGCTGGTCCATCCTATTAGTGTCTTGGAGATGGGAAGTGACCCAGGTCTGACAGGGAGAGGTGACCCAGGTCTGACAGACATGGCAATTTTCTACCCATCTAATCATGGGCTCTGTGGAAGGTTAGAGTTGGAAGAAGACTAAATCTCCGCTGTTCAGACTCTAGGCTATTTTTTGTTGTTATGTTGTTTTACTTATTACTGAAGTGGCTTTGGCTAATTAATCGATTACTATTATTACTTTTTTTCCAGCGGTGGGCTTGAATCCAAGCCTTGTGTGAAGAAGGCAAGCATGTAACCACTAAGCAATATCCCTTTTAAATTTATGTTTATGGGCTGGAGAGATGGCCTAGCGGTTAAGAGCACCAACTGCTCTTGCAGAGGGCCCGGGTTCAATCCCCAGCACCCACATGGCAGCTGAGAACCGTCTTTAACTCCAGTTCCAGGGGAATCTGACACCCTCTTCTGACCTCCGTGGCACTGCACGACACGGGTGCACAAACCTGCATGCAGATAGTACATTCATACACATACAAAATTTAAAAAAAGACAAAAAAATAAATTTATGTTTACTATTTCAAAGTGCCACAAAATGACTTAAATAGTATTTGATGGCTCTCTAGTATGTGGGTCCTAATTTTGTTTCACTGTGGTTTTGTTTCGTTTTGTTTTTGTTCTTTTTTTGTCTTTTGGAGACACGGTCTCCCTGTAGCCCCAACTCTTCTGGAACTTGCTCTGTAGATCAGGCTGGCCTTGAATTCACAAAGATCCGCCTGCCTCTGCCTCCCAAGGGCTAGGATTAAAGGCGTGCGCCACCACGCCCAGCGTTTCACTGTAGTTTTAGGACTTGACAGCGAATGGGAGTACGGTATAGTAGGACTCTGAGGGTGCTGATTTTTCTTTTTCCTGTATGTCTGGGAATGTTTATTTTTCTAAATGTAAATGTATATACCCTTTCAATCACTCTTCACTGTAGTCTTTTGCATCACAAACTGCATAGGAAAAGTGATTTAAAAATTTTGTTTTGGGGGAAGGGATTTGGTAAGCTGAATTTTTTCCTTTCTTGTTTGTATAAAACTACAGCAAATCATTTCATTATTATAACAACACAACAGTGTTGTTATATGTGAATTGTATTACTACACATAAAGTATGGCTTAAAAAACAAAGGGAATAAAAGTTCTGTGTGAATTCTCAGTTACTCATTAAACTATTAATATTCCTAGGGCTGGAGAGATTGCTCAGCAGTTAAGAGCACTGGTTGCTTTTGCAGAGGCCCTGGGTTTGATAATTCCCAGTGCCCACATGACAGCTAGTAACCGTCTGAAATTCCAGTTCCAAGGGATCTGACAGATCCGTCTTCTGACTCTGTGGGTACTGCATGACACAGGTGCACTTGCAGACATGCAGGCAATATACTCATACACATAAAATAAAAATAATAAAAAAATGTTTAAAAGTATTCTTTTTTTTTCCCCACCTTAAAGAAACATACTTCTGACTGGTTAGCTTCTTTCCTGCTCTGCAACGTCTTCCATTTCTTGAATCTTCTCCATTTACTCTGGCTCCGCCCCCGCCACTCTGAGTAATCTGCATGAGGTTGATGGCTCTGGGCTGTGGGCCCTCTCGTCCAGTTAAGGGTGGCATGCTCTTCTGCCCATTCTCCATAATAAACACCCCAATTCTTCTAGTCAGCCTTTCTTCCTCCAAATGTCTCTATACACCACAATTTTGATCATCTCTGCCTGGCTACACAAGGGTTGTCAAATTCTTTCTGTAACAATTGTCAGGATAACGAATGAATATTTAATAAGTTTTATGTCAGTGAAATACACTCAACACAAAACTGATCATTCAATTTTAAGTGGACAATTCATCGACCCTAAAATGGTCCGTCACACTGTTGCTCATTTCCATCCATTTCCAGAATGTTTTCATTATCCTACATTGAAACTCTACACCCATGAAACACTGACACCTGACTGCCCTCTCACCAACCCCTCGTTACTGTTGTTCTGCCTTTTTTTTTTTTTTTACTTTTTTTGGGGGGGAGGGTCTTTTCGAAACAGGGTCTCCCTGTAGCCCCAGCTGTCCTGGAACTCACTCTGTAGACCAGGCTGGCCTTGAACTCACAAAGATCCTCCTGCCTCTGCCTCCCAAGTGCTAGGATTAAAGGCGTGCACCACCACAGCCCGGCCTTCTGCTTTCTAGGTGTGTCAGATAAGTAGAAGCTTACAATTTTGTCTGGTTTGTTTTATTTAGCAGCATTTTTGTAGGTGGAGCAACTTTATTATCCATACACAGGCACCACAGGGTAATAGAAGCCAGGCAGGCATGTTCCTGTAAGAGTTTCATTTAGTAGTAGATATCAGAATCTATTCCTAGTGTGTGTGTGTGTGTGTGTGTGTGTGTGCGTGTGTGTGTGTGTGTGTGTGTGTGTGCGTGCGCGCATGTGCATGTGCGTGTATGTATGTGGAGGTCACAGTTCAACCTTGAATGCTGTCCCTCAGGATGCTGACCACCTTGTTTTTGGAGACAGGGTCTCTCAATGGCTTGGAACTCTCTGATTCAGGTAGGCTGGCTGGATAGAGAGTCTGAAGGATCCTTGTCTCCATCCTGCCAGCCCCGGGCTTGTGTGTGTGTCTATGCACCCAGCGTCTTTATATTTGCATGGCGAGCATTTAACTGACTGTACTACTATCTTCCCAACTTGTCCCTTCTAAGGAGTGAATAATAAATATTCACTGTATGAATATACCGTATTTTGTCTATGCACTTGGTAATGGACAGTTGGGCTGTTCCTACTGTTTGGCTACTAAGAACAATGCAGCTGTGCTGCTATGAGGATTAGTACGGATATGTGAGTCCTTATTTCAATTCTTTTGAGTATTCTTAGGAGTAGAATTGATGGATCATGCAATAACTCTGTTCTACTTTTTGAAGAACCACCATGCTGTTTTCCAGAGAGATTGTACCATTTTACATTTCCTTCAGCAGTTCACAGGTTTCTATGTTTGTACATCACCCACCATTACTGACTCTTCTGTTAACAGTCATTGGGATGGTTGTGAAGTAGAGCTTATTTTAATTTGCATATTCCCAATACTTAATGAATAGGGGCATTTTTCTCTTTGCCAATGTGATTATGAAAGATATCCCGAATAATCAATGTTTTCTAGATATTATTTGAGCAGACATTAGATTAAATAATCAACTCAAAGTTCATCTATGAAGACAAAGAATCAACTTTTAAAAATGATTTATCTATTATTTATTTTTTTAATATTTATTATTTTTATTGTATGTGTATGAGTGTATTGCCTGCATGTGTGTAAGTGCACCTGTGCCATGCATGCAGTGCCCAAGGTTAGAAGAGAGCATCAGATCTGCAGAACTGGAATTACAGATGTTTGTCAGCCACCACGTGGGTGCTGGTTATTGAACCCTGGTCCTCTGCAAGAGCAGCCAGTGCTCTTAACCACTGAGCCATCTCTCCAGCCCCTTATCTATTTTTTAAACTTAATTATTTTTATTTTCTGCCTATGTATGTAAGTGCACTCACATGTGCAATGCCCATAGGGGATG
Organism: Rhizomys pruinosus; assembly: GCA_009823505.1. Classification (NCBI taxonomy): domain Eukaryota; kingdom Metazoa; phylum Chordata; class Mammalia; order Rodentia; family Spalacidae; genus Rhizomys; species Rhizomys pruinosus. The sequence continues at coordinate 630,556 of VZQC01003386.1, forward strand.
CCCTGGAATTGGAGTGACTGATGCATGTTAGCCACTAAGTAATGCTGGGTCCTCTGCAAGATCAGTCAGTGCTCTTAATTGTTTATTTTTTGACATAGGGTCTCCTTATAGCACCAGCTAGTCTGAAACTTGCTAAATAAACCACATTGCCTGGGATTAAAGGCACGAGTCACCATGCCTGGTCAAAGTTTTATTTTTATTTATGTGTATGAGTGCTTTTACCTGCATGCATGTAAGTGCACCACATATGGAAGCCAAGAGAGGACATTGGTTCCCCCAAAACTGGAGTTATAAATAGTTGTTAGCTGCCATGAGGGTGCTGGAAACTGAATCTGGGTCATCTGCAGGAACACCAAGTGATCTTGAGCACTAAGCCATCTCTGCATCCCTGAATGAATGGACTTTTGAGAAGGCTGCATTTAACTACTAGCTCATCTAGAAATAGGAGCTGACTCAAACTTCTGAATTCTGTTCATCACAGTGTTGTAAAGTCATATTACCCCAGCTTGTTCCTGACAAATTAAAGTGCTAACTCTAAATGGAGGTTTATAACAAAGTGAGATGTTAGTTTGGGGCTCGCTCAGTTTCGTGGCCCGTGTCACTGTCTTGGCTCTGGCATTCAGCAGACCCATCTGGTTCTATGTGGTCAGCTGTAAATCTGATGTGACTCTCCAAATCCTCATTCAGGACATTGAGTTATACAAATGCTAGTTGACTAGGCCAGAGTCCAGTACTGTGATGGTTAATCATGTCAACTTGAGGGGATTGGGAATCCCTAGGAAAGCAGACTTTTGATGTGCCTGTGAAGGATTTTTGACGTTAGGCTAAGGTGGAAAGAAGCACCCTGAATGGGCGGCACCATCGAGTCCTGGCCTGGGGTCCCAGACAGAACAGAGAAGACAAGCAAGTGGAGCGGCAGTGTCCGGCCGTCTCTGTTCCGATGCAGAGTCCATGTGGCCAGCTACTTCAAGCTCCTGTTGCTCTGACTTCCCTGTTGTGGTGGACTGCGGCCTCGAACTGTGAGCCAAAGGGAGGCTGTCCTTCATTCCTTATGTTATTTTAGTCAGATATTCGGTCACAGCAAAACCAAAACAGCTAATACAAGTACAGGACTGACTTGCCACTAAAGAACTCTGTCTTCCTGTATTTGCAGTGAATTATTTCTCCCTGGATACTACCTACATAGCTTCATGTTCCCAACAGGAGCCTTACTAGGCATTCTAATAAATACCAACAAAGTCAAAGTGGTCTTTCACTAACGAATCCAATTACTCACTAGTCCAGTTATTCTACAAAATGGAGATGTGGCGAGGTTGAGGTGAATGTTAGTGTATCTAAATTGAGTCCTACTGATTATTAATTTGATGTGTTTTTTCCAGCTGTACTCTTCTGAGTGAGGACTTAGAAGTTATCAGTTGGCACTCTCTTTCTACTTGTTCTTAGGTTGGCGCCACATATTAAAATCACTTCTAGGCCTTCTATTTCCGTACAAAATAATATCTATTCTGCTCTTCCTCCGGGATATATCCACACTTAACTTTCAAAGGTTTTTTCCTACTCTCTGGGTAATATTTGGGTTCCATGTGACTGTATTAAAGTACTGAGTTCAGGCTGGAGAGATGGCCTAGTGGTTAAGAGCGCCGACCGCTCTTACAGAGGACCCGGGTTCGATCCCCAGCACCCACATGGCGGCCGAGAACCGTCTGAAACTCCAATTCCAGGAGAACTCCAGTTCCAGGGGAATCCGAGACCCTCTTCTGACCTCCGCGGCATTGCACGACACGGGTGCACAGACTTGCATGCAGGCAGTACATTCAAACACATACAGAAATAAATAAATTATAATAAAAAAATTTAAAAAATAAAATAAAAAAAAATAAAGGTACTGAGTTGAAAGCAATTTTGCCACATTGAGTTTAAGTCATGGGCTGAGGAGATAGCTCAATTGGAAGAACCTGAATTTGATTCCTCAAACCCACTTTAAAAAGTGAAGTGTCCCTGTCATATTTAACAGGGGGAAAATTGTAATTCGTGATTAACATATCCAAACATGTGTCTATGCTAAAGTAACCTACCATAAATATAGTGTGCTTAAATACCTATATATCAATTGCTTGTTCTTCATTAGTAGAATCAAAGGTTATATCCTGGACAAACTGTCAGCCATGAAAGGAAACAGCCAGAGTTGACCAGAGTCCAAGTCAACAGCTCCAGAGAGAGTGGACTGTTTTACTCTCATCCACGTGCCCCTTTTCTAAGCCTAGGGAACAACCTGCGGAAGAGGGGGCGTGGTAGAATGTAAGGGCTGTCGATTGGGGTGAATGGTGAAACTACAGCAATGTAACTGGACACCATTTGATCAACTTGATGAACAAACAACCTGTCACCCCCCACTGGGTGGTGGGCTGTAGGGGTTTGGGCACAACACATGCAGATAGGTTTTGCATGAAGGATGCTTGTACTCATGGATTATCACTTATAGCTAAAAATGAAAAAAAAAAAACTGAGAGAAAGATGCAGGACATTATGGCAGAATGCATGATCTGGGATGGGGTGGGGGTGTGGGGGAAGGGAAAGGGAAATAAGCCTGAACTGAATTGGAAAAAAATGTATGAAATGCACAAAGCATCAATAAAAACTAATTTAATTAAAAAAAAAAGTGAAGTGTGAGGCTGGGCTTGGTGGTGCACGCCTTTAATCCTAGCACTTGGGAGGCAGAGGCAGGCGGATCTTTGTGAGTTCAAGGCCAGCCTGGTATACAGAGCGAATTCCAGGACATCCGGGGCTACACGGAGACCCTGTCTCGAAAAGACCAAAAAAAAAAAAAAAAAAAGTGAAGTGTGATGGTGTGGGGTTGTAGCCCCCATGCTGGGGCTAACTGGCCAGATAGTCTAGCAGATTTGGCAAGTTTGTTCAGAGAGGGAGCCTGTTTCCAAATACAAGGTAGAGAGTTACAGGAAGCCATCCAGCATTGGTTTCTGGTCTCCACACACACCTGCACACACAGACGTGTTGCTGCTCTGACTGTGGAGAGCCTTCGTGTTCTCACGAGGGATCAGCAGGGCGACACGAAGCTCAGTGAAAAGCTGGGTAACCTGAGAAAGTCACTTCAACTCTGAGACCCAGGATTTCCCCCTAAACTGGAGGAAAGAATAATCTTTCCAGTCCACTTTCATTCCAATACCTGACGTGCATGATGACTGTCGTAGTTTGTCTTCCATTGCTGTGCAAAAACACTCTGACCAACCACCAACTTGGGGGAGGAAAGGGTTTATTCAGCTTACATCTCCCAGTCACAGATCATCACTAGGGAGCTCAAGGCAGGACTCAGGCAGAGGACCTGGAGGCAGGAGCTGAAGCACAGGCCATGGAGGATGATGTTCCTGGCTTGCTCTCTACTGGCTTGCTCTTCTGGCTCCTGCCCAGCCTGCTTCTTATACTGTCACCTGCTCAACATCAAGACAATACACCACAGAGTTGGCACAGGCCAATCCAATGGAGCCAATTGCCCAATGAGGCTCCCTCAACCCAGAAGTGTCAAGTTGACACCAAAGCTATCCAGACAATTGGACCCTTGTCAACTTGACATACAACACATCACTATTAAACCACAACCTTTCCAGTTCTTATCCCCAAAAATATGATGTTAACATGAATCACAACCTAAGACAGTACAACCTCAAAAGCCTCACAGTCCTTAAAATGTCCAAACACTTAAAAAAAGTTCACAGTCCGTTAAAAAGTCTCTTAACTGTGGGCTGCTGTAAAATCCAAAACAAGTATGTCTATTTCAAAG
>VZQC01003386.1:635229-653679 GCA_009823505.1 Rhizomys pruinosus
CAAAACACTCTGACCAACACCAACTTGGGGAGGAAAGGGTTTATTCAGCTTACATCTCCCAGGTCACAGATCATCACTTAGGGAGCTCAAGGCAGGAACTCAGGGCAGGAACCTGGAGGCAGGAGCTGAAGCACAGGCCATGGAGGAGTGATGTTCACTGGCTTGCTCTCTACTGGCTTGCTCTCTGGCTCATGCCCAGCCTGCCTTCTTATATTGTCACTGCTCAACAATCAAGACAATACACCACAGATGTGGCTACAGGCCAATCCAATGGAGCCAATTGCCCAATCGAGGCTCCCTCAACCCAGGTGTGTCAAGTTGACACCAAAGCTATCCAGCACAATGACCTAGGCTCAGGAGCTGCTTCTCCATGATGTTGGGCAAAGCACTGGCAGACAGAAACCTGACATCTTGGAGACATGTCCTTACATTCCAAATTAGGGAGACAATCTAGAAATGATCTGTTTAACAAAAATATTCATGCTATAGATACTGATTGAATATGGAATATAGGCAAACACTAGTGAGAAATATGAACTTCAACCTCAAAAAATTTACATTTCAAGGGAATAAAAAAAAAATGGGTTGGCAAGATGGCTCAGGAGATAAAGGCGCTTGCTGCCAAAGCCAAAGACCTGAATTTGATCCCAAGAGCCCACACAGTGGAAGGAGAGAAATGCAAAATGAATTCCTTAAGCTGTTCTCTGACCTACACACACACACACACACACACACACACACACACATAAATACTAAAAATTTAAATGAACAATCAAATGCTGCAGTTCCAAGAGAAATAATAAAGATCTGAGTAGCTTAATGGAACATCTACAAAATTGAGTTTTCCTCTAAGACTGGAGCAGAATCTGATGAATACCAGGGTTTGTCACCCCTACTGAAATGTCAACCTATAGCACAGGGAAGAGCCCTAGATGACAGACCACGGCTTAATGCTGACTTCCATGCTATGGTTCCTTTGGCTGCTTTCCCTTCAATTCTTTGTCTTCAGTAGGGAGCTCACAATGCCCCCGGCATCGGACCTCTCACAGGCTTGCTGAGGGAGCCAGTAGGGAACAGACTGCAGGGCACAGACAGCGCAAAGCACAGACCTACGCTGAAATGTTTCTGCCAAACAAAACCGAAGTCATTCCCAGAGGGCAGGAGGACACAGAGCTGAAATGGAAGTTTCCTTGGAGGCCGAGGCAGGAGGATTAGATGTTCAAGACATGCCTGTAGAACAAGTAGACATGCCTGTAGAACAAGCAGACATGTTCTGTAGCACAAGTAGACACGTTCTGTAGAACAAGTAGACACGTTCTGTAGAATAAGTAGACATGTTCTATAGAACAAGTAGACATGCCTATAGAACAAGTAGACATGTTCTGTAGAACAAGTAGACGTGTTCTGTAGAACAAGTAGACATGACCTGTAGAACAAGTAGACACGTTCTGTAGAACAAGTAGACACGTTCTGTAGAACAAGTAGACATGCCTGTAGAACAAGTAGACATGTTCTGTAGAACAAGCAGACATGCCTGTAGAACAAGTAGACATGTTCTGTAGCACAAGTAGACATGTTCTGTAGAACAAGTAGACATGCCTGTAGAACAAGTAGACATGCTCTGTAGAACAAGTAGACATGTTCTGTAGAACAAGTAGACATGCCTGTAGAACAAGCAGACATGCCTGTAGAACAAGTAGACATGTTCTGTTGCACAAGTAGACATGTTCTGTAGAACAAGCCCCTGTCTCAAATTTAAAAATAAAATAAGAGGGCTGGGGATACAGCTCATGGGACAGCATTCACTTAGCTGCTAGAGTACTGGGCTTTGGGTTCAATCCCAGCAACACACACACACACACACACACACACACACACACACACACACACCTTTTTCAAAGTCCCCAAAGCTAGAAGGAAATCCTATCAGCTGTGTCCCCCGCCCCAGCTTGGAATTCCCTTTACAAAGTTCAGGGGCTAAGAAGGGACTATTAGGGTGCAGTCCCAGTTAACGCTTCCTGCAGAGGGTGCCACTCAGAGCAGACAGGAAGTTGGGAACTTCTCCTCCGTCCTTTGAAGTCCTGTTTCTGGTTCGCACCCCAGTTCCTGTATTTCTGTGTGCTAGGCACTGGCTCTCACACCCTGCTGTGTGTACTTTTGAAAAGAAAGGAAGGAAAAAAAATCACACAGTTGGAGGTCAGGCATGTGATTACCCAGCCTTAGCAGAGCAGCACATGCCTGGCCTGGCTGGGAGCCCTAGCCAGACTCAATCTGTCTCTAAACAGAAGAAAAAAATACACAAGCTAGGTGTTCTGGCACATGCCTTCTAGGTGGATCTCTGTGAGTTCAAGGCTAGCCTGGTCTACAGAGTGAGTTCCAGGCTAGCTGGGGCTATAGAGAGACCCGTTCTCAAAAAATAAAAAGATAAAAAATAAACAAAATGGGGAAGGTACTGGGGAAAAGGAGAGAGGGGGAAACATTAGGAACAGGTCCTGTGCTCAGCCCTCCCCAGTGCCTGGTCCTTGGGATCTCCATCAGATGAACTCACTGCACACCTTATGGAGCTTACTATAGACTAATAGGAGGGGTTCTCCCGGATGAGAGCAGACAATGACCAAAACCACTATTATGGAGGAAAATAGCCTTACGGGTTAGAGTGGGTAATGGCCAGAGAGACCCTGGCACTAACCTGCATGCCAGAGAGGCCATTGCACTAACCTGCATGCCAGAGAGACCATGGCACTAACCTGCATGCTAGAGAGGCCAGGGCACTAACCTGCATGTTAGAGAGACCATGGCACTAACCTGCATGCTAGAGGGACCATGGCACTAACCTGCATGCTAGAGAGGCCATGGCACTAACCTGAATGCTAGAGAGGCCATGGCTCTAACCTGCATGCTAGAGAGACCATGGCACTAACCTGCATGCTAGAGAGACCATGGCACTAACCTGCATGCTAGAGAGACCATGGCACTAACCTGGATGCTAGAGAGACCATGGCACTAACCTGCATGTTAGAGAGGCCATGGCTCTAACCTGCATGTTAGAGAGGCCATGGCTCTAACCTGCATGTTAGAGAGACCATGGCACTAACATGCATGTTAGAGAGACCATGGCACTAACCTGGATTCTAGAGAGACCATGGCACTAACCTGCATGTTAGAGAGACCATGACACTAACCTGCATGCTAGAGAGACCATGGCACTAACCTGCATGTTAGAGAGGCCAGAGCACTAACCTGAATGTTAGAGAGGCCAGGGCACTAACCTGCATGCCAGAGAGACCATGGCACTAACCTAGATGTTAGAGAGACCACGGCGCTAACCTGCATGCTAGAGAGACCATGGCACTAACCTGCATGTTAGAGAGGCCATGGCACTAACCTGCATGCTAGAGAGACCATGGCACTAACCTGCATGCTAGAGAGGCCATGGCACTAACCTGCATGCTAGAGAGACCATGGCACTAACCTGCATGTTAGAGAGACCATGGCACTAACCTGCATGCTAGAGAGACCATGGCACTAACCTGCATGTTAGAGAGACCATGGCACTAACCTGCATGCTAGAGAGACCATGGCACTAACCTGCATGTTAGAGAGACCATGGCACTAACCTGCATGCTAGAGAGACCATGGCACTAACCTGCATGTTAGAGAGACCATGGCACTAACCTGCATGCTAGAGAGACCATGGCACTAACCTGCATGTTAGAGAGACCATGGCACTAACCTGCATGCTAGAGAGACCATGGCACTAACCTGCATGTTAGAGAGACCATGGCACTAACCTGCATGCTAGAGAGACCATGGCACTAACCTGCATGTTAGAGAGACCATGGCACTAACCTGCATGCTAGAGAGACCATGGCACTAACCTGCATGTTAGAGAGACCATGGCACTAACCTGCATGCTAGAGAGACCATGGCACTAACCTGCATGTTAGAGAGACCATGGCACTAACCTGCATGCTAGAGAGACCATGGCACTAACCTGCATGTTAGAGAGACCATGGCACTAACCTGCATGCTAGAGAGACCATGGCACTAACCTGCATGTTAGAGAGACCATGGCACTAACCTGCATGCTAGAGAGACCATGGCACTAACCTGCATGTTAGAGAGACCATGGCACTAACCTGCATGCTAGAGAGACCATGGCACTAACCTGCATGTTAGAGAGACCATGGCACTAACCTGCATGCTAGAGAGACCATGGCACTAACCTGCATGTTAGAGAGACCATGGCACTAACCTGCATGCTAGAGAGACCATGGCACTAACCTGCATGTTAGAGAGACCATGGCACTAACCTGCATGCTAGAGAGACCATGGCACTAACCTGCATGTTAGAGAGACCATGGCACTAACCTGCATGCTAGAGAGACCATGGCACTAACCTGCATGTTAGAGAGACCATGGCACTAACCTGCATGCTAGAGAGACCATGGCACTAACCTGCATGTTAGAGAGACCATGGCACTAACCTGCATGCTAGAGAGACCATGGCACTAACCTGCATGTTAGAGAGACCATGGCACTAACCTGCATGCTAGAGAGACCATGGCACTAACCTGCATGTTAGAGAGACCATGGCACTAACCTGCATGCTAGAGAGACCATGGCACTAACCTGCATGTTAGAGAGACCATGGCACTAACCTGCATGCTAGAGAGACCATGGCACTAACCTGCATGCTAGAGAGACCATGGCACTAACCTGCATGCTAAGAGAGACCATGGCACTAACCTGCATGCTAGAGAGGCCATGGCAGTAATCTGCATGCTAGAGAGGCCACGGCACTAACCTGCATGCCAGGAGACCATGGCACTAACCTGCACGTTAGAGAGGCCATGGCAGTAATCTGCATGCTAGAGAGGCCATGGCACTAACCTGCATGCTAGAGAGGCTTTCTAAAGTGTCTAGAGCCGATGGCTTGCTGGGGGGCTGTTTCCTGCCCAGATGATTGACAGGCCCACTTACATGAATTACTAAGGGTGGGGACAATGATGTCTTTGTTCTTTACCAGAAAGCCTCCTGCTAGATAGTAATCTTAGGATCTTTGTGCAGTTTAGTATTTTTCTCCCTGGGGCCAGAGATAGGACTCAGATCCCATTTGTCCTGCAGTTTTCATTTCTGGTTTATAAGCTGCTAATTGTAGGGGAGAAGTCTGTCCTCAAAGACCTTCAAGCCAACTGAGATCTGACTAGTACATACCATGGTGACTAATCAGGTATATTCTCAAAATAAGTGAGTGTTCGTGCACCATTTTAAGGGCACCACCAACATCTGTCTCTTTAGTAGAGAGAAGACAGCCACTAGTTTGTGGCTACAAGAGAGAATAGCAAACACACACTTCCAGACTCTGAAAACACAGTTGTCAATGATGGCGTCAACAACATTCCTCCAAGAAGGCAGGCTCACTGACCAGGTGTCCAGGTCCCGTGGAGCTGTTCCTGAGAGAGACACACTGAGCAGGGCTGCGGTGCTGGGCAGCAGGAAACAGCAACAGGAAGAGACACAAGGAACTGTGGGAGCCGGCCATGCTCTACAATTAATTTCCAGTACTGTTCTCCACTCTGCCTTTTTTTGATTTTTGTCTTTATTCAGACAGGGTTGTCCGGTAGCCCTAGCTCACCTGACCTCTGGAACTAGCTATGTAGACCAGGCTGGCCTCAATCTCACAGAGATCCACCTCGATCTGCCTCCCAAGTTCTGGGATTAAAAAGCTTGTACTTGCCGGGCGTGGTGGCGCACGCCTTTAATCCTAGCACTTGGGAGGTAGAGGCAGGCGGATCTTTGTGAGTTCAAGGCCAGCCTGGTCTACAGAGTGAGTTCCAGGACAGCTGGGGCTACAGGGAGACCCTGCCTCCAAAAGACCAAAAAAAAAAAAAAAAAAAAAAAGCTTGTACTATCTCACCCAGCTAAACTTCTCTTTTGAGACAAATTCTCACTATATAGCCTCGCCTGGCCTCAACTTTGTAATCATCCAACTTTAGCCTCCCAACGCAGGGATTATAGGCGCGGGCCAATCATCCAAACTTCTTTTGTTTTTATGAGACAAGGTCGTGACGTGTAGCCCATTCAGTCATTAAAGTCATTGCAATGTGTCCCAGGCTGGACTTGAACATGCGGCAATCCTCCTCCTAGACTGTCAATGCTAGGGTGACAAGTGCCCACCGCCATGCTTAGCTGTGGCTCATCATAAAGCACACCCTTCCTGGCAGAGCTGATGGTGGCCTTGTTTACGTAGGTTCTATGAAGATTCTTGTCGGGATTGACAAGACCAGCAGGTGACTCAGGCTGCACTTTTTAAAGTTTGTATACAGCTGTAAAGCCACCACCACTGTCTTTTTCCCCTCAGGTAAGTCAAACTGATCCTGCCCTTGAGCTTAAGACAGCAAATTATCATCTTTGGGAAGCTTTGGACGAAGATGACTGGGAAAACCAATTCCGAAAGAATCAAATATCAAGGCTGGGGGGGTGATGATTTAGCTCAGTGTAAGGCTTGGGTTCAGTCCTCACCTCCAGCTCTGGAGGTGGGGTGGTGGGGGTGGGGATCAAGCCTGGGAGATGGCTGAGTCTGTAAAGTCCTCATCCATAAGGACCGAAGTTTGATCTCCAGCACATACATAAAAAAATTGGTTATGCCTGTAATTCCAGTGTTGGCTGGCCGGGGGTGGGGGAGGGGGTTGTGGGGGTAAATGCTGAGACAGGTTTAGTCAAACTGGCTAACTCCAGGTTCAGAGAGAGACCCTATCTCAAAAAATAGGGTGGACAGGAAGACATCTAACTTTGATCTTTGGCCTCCATAGAGGCCAAAAGATCAAAGTTAGATGTCTGTTTACACACACACACACACACACACACACACACACACACACACACGTGCCTATGCATACATCAAAGAATCAAAAGATTATGCTAGATGTGGCGGCACATGTCTTTAATCCCAGCATCTGGATGCAGAGGCACGCAGATCTTTGCAAGACTGAGGCCAGCCTGGTCTACAGTGTGAGTTCCAAGCAGCTGGGCCTAGAGAGATCCTGTCTAAGTAAATTGAAAAAAAAAATAAATCAAAAGATTCTATACCATGCAAGTTTTCATGGATAGTTTACTAATGGGGAAAACCAATCAGAAACAAGTTAAACTATTTGTCTCAGAGTTGCCATTTTGAGTTTAATTCCTGTCATTTTGGCACCCATGGCAGTAAACTGGCTTTTTATCTCCACCCAAGATAACATCACTCCAGGTTCATCGGGTGGACTGGCTCCTGTAAGGACTCAGTCAGTTGCCCTCTGAGGTACCAACCTGTCCAGTTTAATAATTCAGTGACTATAGAACATGTTGTTAACAGCATGTTAGACTATACTATAATTAATTCTATAATGATTCTTTCTAATTGACTTAGGCCAAAGCAACAAATTAAGATAATGAAAAACAAGAGTGTTTACAGGTTGGTTTGATTCATTTTGCCTAAGCTCAGTATCTTAATGTATCTGGTCAGCCTTCTCTCTTACCTGAGTAAGATCCTGTCTAAACAGAAGTGCGACCCCCTCCCCCCAATGCATTCCATCAACATGGTTTGTCTGAGTGGCAAGGGCTTGGTATAATTTTCCTTGTTACTGATCAATAGAGGTGCGGAGAGTGGAGAAATGTGGAAGTGAATCTTATAATGCTAGGACTCTGGGAGTTGATCTCTAATTTACTAAATAATGAAGACCTCCAACTCATTCAAGTAAACACAATAATAATTTCCGAGCTCACTAATGTGTGACTTCAGGACCTAGGGAAGTGAGCATTGTGAAATTTATTATTTAGAAAGAGAAAAGAAGTATGACTATGGAGAGATACAGCTGGTAACGCTGCAGCAAGAGGACCTGAGCTGTCAGAACCTACATAAAAAGAAACAAAAATCCAGGCATGATGGTACACTTGTAATCCCAGCTCAGGGGAGATGGAGACAGGACGATCCCTGGGCTCTTAAGCCAGCCAGCCTAGCCTACTTGGTGAGTTCCAGGCTCAGAGACCCTGTCCCAAAACCAGGATGGACAATTTGAGAAACGACAGTCAAGGTTGTCTTCTGGCCTCCACTGAACATGTACATATAAACCCAGGATAGAGGGAGGAGAAGAAAGAGGGGGAAGAAGAAAGAGGAGTGGGAAGAGATGGAATTCAATTAGAATCTACTGTACTTGAGCACTGCCTTTCAACTTTTTTGTGATCTCACTAAGTCCTCACAGTGTCCTTTGAAAAATAGGCTATCTCCTATTCTACAGAAGAGGCAAAGGAGGCTGAAAAGCATAAAGTAGAACCTTATATTCAGAATAAAGAAGAAGCCATAATTACAAAAGGTACATATATTGTGTGATTCCACTTAGACTAGTCAGATGCTAAGGGCAGAGAGCAGAGTGCTGATTGTCAAGGGCTTGGAGAAGTGGACATGGGGGATCAGTACCTAATGGGTAAAGAGTTTCTGTTTGGGAAGATGAAAACACTTCTGGAGATGGATGACGGTAAGGGATCCAAATCAAATTGAATGGCTGTGGGTCACCAAACTTAGAAGCAGTTAACATGGTGTGGCTGGGGGCCAGCTTAGTCAGTAAAGAAAGCCCTTACCTCACAAATATGAGGACCCGAGTTTGATCTCCAGAACGCACATAAGAAGTCAGGCACACTGGTACGAGCTTGTAATCCTAGAAGTGGTGAGACAAGAGGCAGAAGCAGGCCCTACTCCGTGGAGTTCAGGCCAATAGAGACTTTGACTCAAACAAAATGTGGGCAGTGCCTGAGGAACACATATACAAGCACACACACATGCATATCTGCATACACACATGTACACCCCCCACGTAAACAAAAACAGATACGTGAAATGGCTAACAGAGTAAACTTTGTTATACATATTTTGCCACAGCAAAAACAGGTTAAAGTAGATTGTAGATTGTTGAGCTAGTAACTGGAGCAGTGGGGAGCAGTGAACAGCAGGCATCCCCACAATATGCATGAGCTTCAGTGTTTACTGCTTCGGTCAATTGCTGTTTGTCATTGCGTAGCAATTAACATTAAATACCGTCAAATAAAATGGCAATGAAATGGGCGGCAGCAGAGAAGGGAGGGGAGGAAGAGCTGAGTCACCCTCGACTCCATCCCAGCTCAGCTGTGGGAGAAATGTGCTGAGATAAAATAAGGGGAACTCCGAGATGCCAGACTCCAGTGTGGAGCAAGGGATGTTTACAGAAGACGATATGCTTAAAATGTGTGTGCGTGTGGGTATGCGTGCTCACAAGTAGGTGGCATGTGTGTCTGTCCGCAAGTACATATGCATATGAGTGCATGGATGTGTGAAGGCCCAAACTTAGCTTGAGTGGCTTCCTCTATCACTCTGCACTTTATTTATTTTATTTTTTTTTTAATTTTTTTTTATTAATTTTATTTATTTCTGTATGTGTACGAATGTATTGTCTGCATGCAAGTCTGTGCACCCGTGTCGTGCAATGCCGCGGAGGTCAGAAGTGGGCGTCGGATTCCCCTGGAGCTGGAGTTCTCCTGGAGTTGGAGTTTCAGACGGTTCTCAGCCGCCATGTGGGTGCTGGGGATCGAACCCGGGTCCTCTGCAAGAGCGGTCGGCGCTCTTAACCGCTAGGCCATCTCTCCAGCCCCTGCACTTTATTTATTGAGGCGGGGTCTCTAGCTGAACCCGGAGCTTGCCGATTCATCTAGTCTAGCCAGCCAGCTTGCCCGGGGATACTGGTCTCTGTCTCCCAAAAGACTTGGATTACATGTGGCTGACACTCTGCTCAGATTTTTTTTTTTAATTTTTTATTTATTTCTGTATTGTACGACATGTACTGTCTGATTGCAAGTCTGGCACCCGTGTCGTGCAATTGCCGCGGAGGTCAGAAGGGGGCGTCGGTTCCCCTGGAGCTGGGAGTTCTCCTGGAATTGGAGTTTTCAGACGGTTTTTCACCGCCCCATGTGGGTGCTGGGGATCGAACCGTTCCTCTGCAAGAGCGGTCGGCGCTCTTAACCGCTAGCGCCACTCTCCCGCCCCTCCTGTCGATTTTATGTTGTCATTTCTTTTATGGATTGAACTCTGGTCCTCCTGCTTCTGCATCAAATGCTTTGTCACTGAGCCATCTCCCCAGCCCCATGTAATTCTTAATGTATTCTGTTCAAACGCATGTCAGATATCACATGGATTCATTCATTCAATCACCCTTTGTGCTTACATTTACCAGTTTGCTGTGCTGTAACGATCTGGTTTTTTTTTTTTTTTTTTTTTTTTGTTTTGTTTTAATTTTATTTATCTATGTGTATTGAATGTGTACCGTCTGCATGCAAGTCCGTGCACCTGTGTCGTGCACATGCCGAGGAGGTCGAAAGAGTGTCGGATTCCCCTGGAACTGGAGTTTCTCCTGGAATTGGAGTTTTCAGACGGTTCTCAGCCGCCATGTGGGTGCTGGGGAATGAACCGGGTCTTCTGCAAGAGCGGTCAGCACCTTAACCGCTAGGCCATATCTCTCCGCCCCCATCTGGGTTTTTGTTTGTTTTTAACGTGTTTTGGTGTGGGGTCTGCGTGTGAGTAGATGCTCATGGAGGCCAGAAGAAGGTGTTGGGTTGGATCCCTTGGCACTGAAGTTACTGGCAACTGAGAGCAGTATATGCTCTTAACCACTGGACCCTCTCTCTAGCCCCCTGTAGTAGCTACTTGTAAATCCCCCAAACAGGCACACACAAACAGTAGTGGTATAAAGGCCCCTTCTAGGGGTATAAATTTTTTTTTGGTCTTTTTGAGACAGGGTCTCCCTTTAGCCCCAGCTGGCCTGGAACTCACAGAGATCTGCCTACCTCTGCCTCCCAAGTGCTTGAATTACAGGTGTGAGCCACCATGCCCAGCTAGGGGTATAAATTCTAAGGAGAGTGATTAAATACCCCTGAAATATGAAAAAGCACTACGGAGCTGTAGGAATAGTGCATAGCAAGTTACACTCAAAGTGGGAATTCTGGGCCATTAAGGCAGAAGCAATCTAAGACACCATGGCTGACTCCACACCTAGCCATCTCTTTATTCTTTTAGCACCATTCTTTGAGAAGGATTTGTGCAGATGGAGAGAAAGTGCAGAATACTCTGGAAGGAAAGAATGGTTAGTATAAAGTAATTACAAGGACTAGATTGAAATGTAGAGTTTGGGCAAGAAATTCAATAAAATAATTTGTTTTTTTTTTTTTTTTTTTTTTTTTTTTTTTGGTTGTTGTTTTCAAGATGGGGGTCTCCCTTTAGTCCCAAACTGGCCTTGAGCTCTTGCGAATGTAGACCAAGTTGGCCTTGAACTCACAGAGCTCCAACTGTCTCTGCCTCCCAAGTGCTGGGATTAAAGATATGTACCACTATGCCCAGCTAGTTTTGATTTTTATGATAGCTATGTGACCACATGGAATCAGGACATCTCTAGGCTGCAAAAAATCTTAGCCTTAATAGGGTTTTCTATTTAATTGTGGCAAAACCATGTAACATGAAATTCACTACTGTAATCATTAAAAATTTACAATTAAGGGGGAAATAAGTCTGGATTGAACTGAGAAGTGATGAATGAAATGCACAAAACGTCAATAAAATATTAAATTAAAAAAATACGTTAAGTAGTATATATATATATATATATATATATATATATATATTATTGCTGCCTATTTCCAAAACTTTTTCTTTCTTTTCTTTTTTGGTCTTTTTGAGATACAGTCTCCTTTTATTCCCAGCTGGCCTGAAGCTTGCTATGTAGACCAGGCAGGCTGGCCTGCCTCTGCCTCCCAAGTGCTGGGATTAAAGGTGTGTGCCACCATGCCTGGCACCCAAAACTTTTTCATCTGACAAATTTGAAACCATTCCTACCACACTGACTTCTTCCCCAGGCCCTGGCAACTAATATGTTACTTTCTGTTCTTGTGAGTTTGACTACTTCATTTTTGAGAGGATTTATTGTATATTTTTTCATTTTGAGAAATGTTTTTAGGACATCGCCCAAGCTGGCCTGAGACTCACAATTCTCCCTCCTCTGCCCCTAAGTGTCAGGCATCAGTACCCACCCAGAAATTTAACTAACAAAACAGCTCTAACAAGTGTGATCATGCAGATTGTGCCATTTGTGATTTTTTTTCCCCCACTTAGCATACTGTTCTCAAGGTTGTAGCATGCTAGGGGATTCCTGCCTTTTTAAAATGAAGCAACAGTCCCTTGTGTGTGTATACACTTAGCTTATTTGTCTTTTCATCTGTCAGTGAAATTTAGGTTGCTTCCACCTCTTGGCTTTTGTAAATAATGCTGATAATGGCATGGATATACAAATAACTCTTCAAGTCCCACTTTCCATTCCTTTGGATGTAATCTGGATAGAAGTGCTGGTTCAGATGCTGTTCTACTTTTGTTTGTGTGTGGTGCTGGGGATTGAACCTTGGATCTCATGCATGGTTGGGAAGCACAGAGCTAGATCCCAGAACTCAAGTCTATGTTTAGGTTTTTGAGCAGTGATACCATTCTGCATTCCCAATCATAGCGCACAATGCTTCCAGTTTTCCATATATTGCTCAGCACTTAACTTTCTGTTGTTCTGTTGTCATAGTAACGAGTGTGAGTGACAGCTGTGGTTAGGGTTTGCATGCTTCTAATGATTAATGATTAATGAGGCTGAGATCTTTTCATGTGCTTGTTGGCCATCTATAGTTCTTCTTTGAAGAAATATCTGCTTAAGCCCTTTGCCCATTTTTAAATCTGCTTATATTTCTGTGGTTGAGTTGTATATATCTACTAATTCTAAATTTACATAATAAATTCTTTCAGTCATATAGCCCAGACTGGCCTTGGATCTCTATGTATCCAAGGATGGATGACCTCGGATATCTGATCCTCTTCTTTCCACCTCCCAAGTGCTAGGATTATAGTTTTCTGTATCACAACCAGTTTATGTGGTATGGGGTATTGGAACTCAAAGGTTCATGAACACTGGGCAGACACTGTACTAACTGAACTACACTGCAGTCCACGCCTAAAATAGTGAGTATGCCAAAGGGTTTGCTTTATATGGATAAGGATTTTTTCACATTAGAAAATGTAACAGAAAAGTTAAAATAATTATTTATCAAGTAAAGACAATATAAAACAATTACAGAACATGTTAACACAAATAGTGCATCTTATGCATCACATTTTCCAGAAAAAAAAAAGTTTTTAGGCTGATACATTTCTCTCTCTCTCTCTCTCTCTCTCTCTCTCTCTCTCTCTCTCTCTCGATAGAACCCAGGGCATAAAGCAAGTGGTCTATATATCACCAGACCTTTTACCAATCTATTTAATGACCTGGATTTATAGAAGATCATGAGCTTCTCATACGAGTCTCTGGGCTCTGTTTTTGTTATCAGACTATGCAGCCTCTAGAAAGTGTCAATATATAAAATAAGAGTAAAAAAGGAAAGCAGACCTTGGAAGTACTGTGAAATTAGTTTCACAAACTCCAGGAAGGGGTTGCAGGGTTCCGAGGACTACACTTGAGAACCACTGCTGCACTGAACTAGAAATATTGCAGTCTACCTGTTCTCCTGGAATGTTGTGTTACTTTCTCTGCTGCAGTGCTAGAATATTCTGAGGAAAAGAACTCAAGAGAGGGAGAAATATTTATTACCCCTTATGGCAAGGAAGCAGAGATACCAGGAAGCTGAGGAAACAGGGGACATCACATGTATAGCCAAGAAGTAGAAAGTGGAGATGAAAGCAGCTGCTGAGCTCGCATCTTCCACTTAGGGAGTTCGGCCAGGGGACAGTGCTGCCCGCCCACAGTGGGCAGACCCTCTCACATCAGTTAATCAAGATAATAGGAAGCCCACCCATCGCCCAGGTGCTTCTAAAGTCTTTCATCACAGAAGTTCAGCCTTTCTTCCTGTCTTTTGTAATCCATGCTGCTTTTATGAAACTGTAATAGCCATTTCCTTGACTATATGTTCATGAGTTTCTGCAGAGCACAAACAATAGCCTGGGGTGTGTGTGCATGGATTAAAATCGAGTAGCTATTATGAAACAGCTCTGTACGATTTAAATTATCTACATGTGCTAATAAATAGCCAAATCTAAATCTTCAGTCAAGGACAAGAGATTAAAATAGGACTATAATGTATAATGATAATTTTTGACATTAAAATATTACCTAGTATATAACTATATCTAATATAGTGAAAGGTCCCCAGAACAAAAGGTTCTGGGAACAACAGAAAGAGCAAAATCCAAACAGCTGCATAGACAGACTCTTGGAAAGTCTGCTGAAGCAGTGTAGGGAAGAAGGAGAAACTCCACCATTTGCCGTGTTTAAATGTATGAACTTAGGAGAGTCATTTTACCCGAGTCTAATGTTTTTACTTATAAAACAATTTGATCAATTAAAACACACTCTCTTTGAAAGATTATAGCCTCCCTAGGATACAGGACGCACACTCAGAACATCAAAAGGCAGAGTCCATGGGGTTCACTGAAGGAAACTCAGATAAGTGATGTTCAGAGAGAAAGACGGGTCAAAGATGAAGATTTTTTTATTTTTTTGGTCTTTTCGAGACAGGGTCTCCCTGTAGCCCCAGCTGTCCTGGAACTCACTCTGTAGACCAGGCTAGCCTTGAATGCACAAAGATCCACCTGCCTCTGCCTCCCAAGTGCTAGGATTAAAGGTGTATGCCACCATGCCTGGCAAAGATGAAGATTAAAAGGAAATTGCGGCCAAACTCTGAACCCTTTTGTAGGGGGTGGCTGTCTGGGCGGGAGCCACCCTTTGCCTTTGCACCCTGTGACCAGTGGGTCGGGTTTGGCACCTCTTCGGCTTTGGGTGGGCTGGTTCCTGAGGCACAGGAACCCGGAAGTCACTCCAGGCAGGTACTGGAGCGCAGGCTAAGTCAGGCATATCTCCCCCCCCCGACCCTGGAATTGGTGAGAGTATCCAAGAGGACTTTTTTTGGAGAACCTTCAGAACAGTAAGAGAAGAGTGACTTAGGCTTCCAATATCCAATATATAAACAAAATTGAAAGCCTTGGAAACCTAGACAATTCAATACTCCATAAACGAGGAGGAAAGAAAAAATAAGCATTAGAAGGAGGCAAGCAAAACCATCCGCTAACATATTGAAAAGATATTTGTGATTTGAATCACAAAAGGGAAACCTACATGCCAGGGACATGACGAAGGGACAACATGGGAAAGGCACAGGATAATCCTGCACCAGGCTCTACCAAACCTGTAGGAGATAGCTACAATGGGAGCCCCCTGGAGGTGACCCAAGGAACAGATCTTAGAGGAATAATTGCAGACCTATGCAGAGAAATTAAAGAAAATAAAGAAGAATTCAGAGAACTAAAGAGAGAGAATGAAAAACTCAAAAAGGACCTAGAGGGCTACAATGACAAACTTCAGAAAGAACTAAAGGGAGAAAATAACAAACTCTGAAAGGAAGTAGAAACACTGAAAAAAGGAAGCCAACCAACAAAGTAAGGAGCACCAAGAAGAGATTGAGAAGCTCAAAAAGGAAATGGAAATACTAAAGAAAACACAGGATGAAACAAAAAAGGAATTAGAACGCTCCTCAAATCAAGAAGAAAGGAAAGGAAAAAGCCTCAGAAATAGAATGGAGGAAGCAGAACAAAGAATATCAGATCTGAAAGATAACACAGAGCAACTAAAAAGCTCAAATAAAGAATATGAAAAAATTATGAAAAGTGGAGCAACCAGGAAATATGGGACACTATGAAAAGATCAAACCTCCGCATCATAGGAATAGAGGAAGGAGAAGAACCTCAAGAGAATAGTATTGATCAGATCTTCAACAGAATAATAGATGAAAATTTCCCCAAACTAAAAATAGACAAACCCATACAAATACAAGAAGCACATAGGACTCCAAATAGACAAGATCAGAAAAGAAACTCCCTGTGCGATATCATAGTTAAAATGCTAGATGCCCAAAACAAAGACAAAATTCTGAAGGCTACAAAAGAAAAACAAGTCACATACAAAGGGAAACCCATCAGAATTACAACTGACTTCTTGGTGCAAACCATGAAAGCAAGAAGAACATGGAGCAAAGCATTCCCAGTGTTAAAGGACTATGGATGACAACCCAGAATACTTTACCCAGCAAAAATGTTAACTATAGTTGAAGGAGAGAGAAAAATCTTCCATGACATAAACAAGATGATAGAATACATGTCTGAGGGCTGGAGAGATGGCCTAGCGGTTAAGAGCGCCAACCGCTCTTATAGAGGACCCAGGTTCGATCCCCAGCACCCACATGGCGGCCGAGAACCGTCTGAAACTCCAGTTCCAGGAGAACTCCAGTTCCAGGGGAATCCAACACCCTCTTCTGACCTCCGTTGCATTGCACGACAGGGGTGCACAAACTTGCATGCAGACAGTGCATTCATACACATACAGAAATAAATAAAATTAATAAAAAAAAGAATACATGTCTGGAAAACCAACTCTTCATAAAATACTTGAAGCAATTCAAAGGGCAGAAGAGAGGAGCAACAATCCTCAAACACCTAGGAAAAGAAAGTAATAAAAACATAACTGTAGGAATAAAATCAGAGGCTAGAAGTCCAAATGGATAATAAAGTGAAAGGAAGCAACATCCATCCATCCATCTTTCAATTATAGCTTTAAATATTAATGTGCTAAACTCCCCAATCAAAAGACATAGACTGGGAGAATGGATTGAGAAACAAAACCCATCTATATGCTGTCTACAAGAAACCCATCTCAATTTCAAGGATAGGCACCAACTCAAGGAAAAGGGATGGAAGAAAGTATTCCAAGCAAATGGTACCAAAAAGAAAGCAGATGTTGCAATTCTAATATCAGACAAAATAGACTTCAAAGCAAAAAAAATCAAAAGAGACAAAGAAGGCCATTACATCTTTATTAAAGGAACAATTGATGATGAAGATCTCACAATCATGAATATATACACACCAAACTCTGGTGCACCAAACTTTATAAAGACAATTCTTCAGGATCTCAAGGCACAGATTAACCCCAGCACACTAATAGTAGGTGACTTCAATACCCCATTAAGTCCTTTAGATAGATCAACAGGACAAAGGATAAACAGAGAGACATCTGAACTAAATGATATAATACACCAAATGGACCACACAGACATCTATTGAATATTTCACCCAAATAACAGAGAATACACTTTCTACACAGCATCTCACAGAACATTCTCCAAAATAGACCATATACTGGGACACAGGAAAAAAACTCAACAAATACAAAAAGATTGAAATAATCTCATGCATTCTATCAGACCACCATGCAATAAAACTCAATATCAACACCAGGATAAACCCTACAACCTACAAGAACACATGGAGACTAAACAACACTCTCCTGAATAATGAATGGGTCAAGGAAGAAATAAAAACATTCCTGGAACTGAATGACAATGATAATACAACAGAGCAAAAGCTATGGGACACTTTTTTTAAAATTTATTTTATTTTATTTATTTCCATATGTGTATGAATGTATTGTCTGCATGCAAGTCTGTGCACCCATGACGTGCAATGCCGCGGAGGTCAGAAGAGGGTGTCGGACTCCCCTGGAACTGGAGTTCTCCTGGAATTGGAGTTTCAGATGGCTCTCGGCCACCATGTGGGTGCTGGGGATCAAACCCGGGTCCTCTGCAAGAGTGGTCGGCGCTCTTAACCGCTAGGTCATCTCTCCAGCCCACTATGGGACACTTTAAAAGCAATCCTAAGAGGGAAGTTTATAGCTCTAAGTGCCTACATCAAAAAAACAGAAAGAGCACAAGTGAATGATCTAACACTGCAGCTAAAAATACTTGAGAGATAACAACAAATGAAACCTAAATGCAACAGACAAGAAGAAATAACAAAAATCAGAGCAGAGATCAATGAAATAGAAACAAAGAAAACCATACCAAAAAAAAAAAATCAATGAATCCAAAAGTTGGTTCTTTGAGAGAATTAACAAGATAGAGAGACCTCTAGCCCAGTTAACCAAAAGAAAGACAGAACAACTCCAAATTAATAGAATCTGTGATGAAAGGCAAAATATCACAACAGACAATGAAAAGATCCAGACAAACATACGGGAATACTTCAAAAACCTGTACTCTACTAAGTTTGAAAAGCTAGAAGAAATGGGTGAATATCTGAAACCTGGGAATCACCAAAGCTCAACCAAGAAGAGATTGACAGCCTAAATAGACCAATAATACAGGAAGAAATAGAAGATGTAATAAGTAGCCTCCCAACCAAAAAATGCCCAGGCTCAGATGGTTTCACGGCAGAATTCTATAAAATATTTCAAAAAGACAACCATTACTACTTAAGTTGTTTAGAAGGATACAAACGGAGGGATTTCTCCCAGATTCCTTCTATGAAGCCAGCATCAC